>CM043019.1:7916964-8164645 GCA_023690525.1 Holotrichia oblita | reverse complement strand
AAAATTATAAGGACAGATAGATTCCATTGTAAAATAGAACCAACAATAGGGATTAAATCACTCATCGTTATAAATATACACCACCATGTATAGCTAAAGAGAAACCTTCCATTAGCAATACCAGTAACGAAATTCCACACAATTACGTCGAAAGATAAATGACTCACACATCTAGCTCATTTACATTTACGCCACAATGTCAGATCTGTTCTATTAACTACCTACATGATAGACCAAAGAGGTCGAGCATTTCGCCCTGTACCTCACTGGTATCCAAATAATACGAGCTCATAACGCACAAAGCGCACAGCATCAGTCAGTTCATTATAGCATCCCCAGAACAAAGCAAATCCATAGTATCCGAGGTATGGGAATCATGTATCATCCCTTTCAATGCATTACATACATAGATATACGTATAGATTAGTAACTATAGTAGCGTGCTAGTTAGTTAGATATGACGGTGGCTTTTGCTAGCTGTAGTCTCTTGAATTTGCCGCCTCAAAGAAAAAGAAAAACAAAGCTACCTACCATTAGAGATTAGCATTAATAAATCTTAAATTTTATCTCTTGAACGTAGGCTCGGGTACTCACATACCTTTCTGCTCTGTCTCCCTCTTGTGTACCCAACGTTACGGGGTCGTTTAATATTTCCATCTTGGAAATGTATTTTTTTTCCTTTCACAGTGAAACACTAATCAGAGAGGCACATTCCTCCTTCTTTTATTTTTTCATTAAACATTCCGTTCCTAAGTCCGCTAAAAGGTTGGGACGGAAATTAAAAAATGTAATACCTATGTTTTTAATTTAATGAAATCCAAGAGCTGTAAGGTCTGGAAGAGGGTCCACGAGTCGACACAATTAAAAAGACTATTTACTGGAGGATGTTTGTCCAGGAAGTGTACTACGCACGAACACCACAACATGTACATGATGTACATATAATAGTACCTTAGATAGTACCTTAGATGCTGATGTAAAATTTTATAATGATTATGTATAAAATAATTATAATATACGAGGGTGATCTGAAATATTTTCAATCCGACCGTGAAGATGGCAGTACTTGTTAATAAAAGCTGGATAATGTACTGTGCCTGTTGTTCAATGTACATTGCTGCCAACTGAAGAGCTTTCTTCCCGCGCTTCCTCGCTCTCTAAGTCATCATTATCTGTTATCCACTCTTCGACATCTTGCTATACAATTTCGTCATCACTACAAGTTGGAATGAGGTAGTTCGTTGTCAAGTGTGGTGTTGATCTCATTTTCAATATCTGACCCAGCCTTTCGCCAAGATTTGATGAATATTGAGCTAGGAATTACACCCTGGTCCATTGGTTGAATGAGGCTTCTCATGTTAGCTAGAAAGAATAGCAATTTTATTCCAGAGGCTTCTTCACTTTGAAGTTTGAAGTTGGATGTTTACCAGCATTGTCTAAGACTAAAATTGCCTTTTTCTGATACTTTACGGTCCTTTAATTTAGTTTTTATTTTTGGGACAAACTCGTTTATGAACCAATACTTAAATATGTAAGAAGTCATTCAGGTTGATAAAAAACTGAACTCCATTCTTGAATGTGCGTAATTTTTCATGTTTGCCAATCACTAAAAGCGGCAGCTTGTGAGTGCCGGAAGCATTTGAACATACGGCAACTATAATTCGTTCCTTGTTGGTGTTTGAACTCTGGGGCTGAACTTGGATTGCCAATAGAGAAGGTTTTTTGTGGCTGGCGTTGTAAACTTGTTCTGAAAGCAGTTTATTCGGAGGTACTTATAATCTTTTCTAGTTTAGTCACAAAGTCATTTGCTACAGGAGCATTCTTTTTTCATAAATGTTTACAACACTGACTCCATGTCGCTTCTTCCTTCTTCCTAACCACCAATCACTGGCTGCAAACTCAGCCTTTTCTTCAAATTTTGCATGCAAAATCATTGGTTTTTATTTTAAAACAGGTCTGGAAATACAGCAGCGCTCTTGAAAAACTTAGCTACCATTTAATTGATATTTCTTCATTTTTGGATTACGCCCAATGATTCAATACTACAATCAGACAATGGACTTTGGGAATTTGTTAACTTTGTTATAGATGAATTGACCATAAATGAAATCAGCCCCAAGTTGAAAATTGTCCACGGTAAACCACGACAATCTCAGAGCGAAGGGAGTTGTAGAAAGAGGAAATGGAGATGTTGAAGAAATGATAAGGGCGTGGATGATAGACAATAACTCCACACAATGGAGTGAGGGTCTACGTTTTGTCAAAATCACAAGAATAATAGCCTTCATTCTGGTATTAAGCAATCACCGTTTGACACTTTATTTGGTAGAAGAGCCAAATCAGGGCTGGCAGGTAGCGCTCTTCCGACTTCTGTCGTAGGAAAATTGTTTCCATAAGAAGATGTAGAGAAATTTACAAGAGACGTAGCTGAAGCTGGATCAAATGAAGTTGAAAATGAAGACATAGCAATTCAACCAAAACAAAAAAGTACAACGATGTTAGCTGTAGCTGCAAAAATAACAGAAACTGAAACATGTGAACCCATGAATAAATTAAGTAAAGTTGCGAAAACAGTTCTTCACGAAGAAGTAAATAATATTGAAGAAGAATATTCAGTATTGCAAAAAGTACACCTTAATATACAGAAGAACCAACAGCTAGCTATTAGTGGACTTGAGGAACATGTCAAACGTATGAAAATGCATTCAGGGGTAGAACTGCGCCGAATCGACAGCAAACCGCCTCGATACTTTCCCCACACTCCGCTTCTCCCATTCCCTTAAAGTGAATAAGTGCTTTAGGGAAAGGAGAACAGTGGGGTGTGGTCGATTTGGCGGAGTTCTACACCAGATTATAAATTTCCACCAATAGAGAAGAGGTATTTCTTTCATATGTTTTTGTAAATTATATCTTTTCATTCTGGCTCATGATTTTTTTTTTCGATATCTTAGGTATCGTTTTGGAAGTGACCCCGGATAGTTTCTACAAAATTGGAACGAAAAACTGGTACGCTTTCAAATCTATTTAGCCGAAATCAGATTGCCCCATCTCCTGCCAATCTCTTGAAAATTTCGGATGTACCTAATACGACAATTTCATTACGAACTGCCAATTCGTTGGCATCAGTTGTTGGGGGACAAGGATTTCTAATTTTGCTTTCTTAATTAGGCCTATCATTTTTATGTAGCCGTTAGCTGTGAGGTTCTCTACGCCCATTGATTGAAACCTTGTCCTCACTAGGCCATCGCAATGGCACAAAACATGAACTTGGGTTGCTTCTTCCTCTTGACAGAATCTTCAAAGAGCATCATCTGCCAGGCCCATATTAAACATCTGCAATGAGCGGTCAGCAGACCTACTATCACTTTGACAGTCTTCCTGTCTTTACTCAGTAGGTCTTTAGGTTCCCTTAGGACCTCCTTTGCCTGTCTTTGTCCTGGTGATCTTTTCCACCATTCCTTGGATCTGTTATATATCCATTCGTGCGATTTGCTGATGCCGAAGAAAGGACCAGCTCATCCGCCGCCTCGTTTCCCTTCACGCACATGTGGGACCTAGGCCAAAGTTAATTTCCTTTGGGTACCCAGCTCATTTAGAGCTCTCACGTAATCCCAAACCAGCTTTCTATGAACGCTTGCGGAACTGATCACTTTAAGTGATCAGAGTAAATAGCGACATTGGACCTTGATATATAGGCTTCTTTCCATAAATGCCAGCTCCTACGCCGTAATCAGTGTACCAATTTGAGTCCGCTCAATCTTGGCGGCTTGTACACTTGCTCTCTAGCCTTTCCTTTCTGAACAGCTTGATAGTCGCAGAGGTAAGAGCCGCTGGTCATATATTGCGCAATACTTATCATCCGGGATTCGAATCTTGTCAGGGACGACTTCGAGATAATGTTGTACCAAAGCCATGTAAAGTGGGTGGTGGGTTTCTGTGGTCTGTCAAATTTTTAAGTCGGAAAAGGTTATAGAACCACCACCACGGTGTTCTCTATTGTGAAGATGTTACTACAGCTACTGTACTGGCTTCTCGACTACTCTAAGGCTTTTGACACCGTCAACCATCAGCTCCTTTTTTCTTGACTTGGATGGTCAATCAATGTGGACACGGTGTACGGTCATGTGATGACATCACTTGCCAACGGATACGCTGTATAAAGGTCTCCTCGTGCTGGTTTTGGAAACAGCTTGTTTTGTTCTAAAAATATCTTATCTGGGTTTGACCTAAACGTCGAGAGGGCGAGCAGAAATTCAATGGTGTTTTTCTCCACGCTTTCGGCATTCTACAGGGCTCTGTTTTTGGTTCCCTGCTATTTTCCTTATACATTTTCAGATCTGTGTGATAATGTTAGAACTTGAAGGGGAATCTGTCGAGGTGCATTGTTTAACCGTTAATCATCTGAAGAGTTCTGTTGTTTTGTATGTTTTTCCAAAAATTGATTAATTCTGATTGATTCAGACTTTAAATTTAGGATCTTGCGCTTCTTATATATAGCTTTCGTCCTATAAAACTGCTGTCTACATCCCACATTATCACAATATTAAGATCAAAACTTCCACATCATCAGTTTCAAATACTTAAAAACAGAAATAGATTAAATAAATGTTTAATTTCGTAATCCATTCTGCGGATATTACGAACATAACCGCGTTTTGTGTAGAAAATAAATTCACTTTTCCTTGGAAGGGTCCACTTTTAATCTGATCTGGAAAGCTACTGTCATAAATAAAGCACGGGTTCGCGGTTACGCAGAAAAACACGCCGTATTTATTAAGTTGTAAATGTTGAAAACATCTGGCAGCTTGCCCGAAACTTAAAGGGTGTATAGACCGGCTGAAAAATCCCTGTCGAAAAAGCCCTTGGTCGATGATTGATAACGCTTCTATCGCATCTAAATGGATCCAGGCGAAAGTGTTCTCTCCTACGCAATCGTTAATTGCTTTTTACAATTTAAAGTGTACTCCCCCATCCCTCGTCCCCCTCCTCTTTCGAGTTATAATATTTGGAAAATATTCGCCGACGCTTTCAAACGATGGATTTCCTTGATTTTAATTACTAAATGGGGGGAGGGGGAGGGGAGTTTCGGATTCTATCCACGTTAGTCCACTAATTACTTCGATATTATCTCACCTTCACGTTTATTTTTTTGTTTTCGACACGACAACCGAAGTAAGCAGATACCTTGCTTACGTCATATTCGATCTTTTTCTTGTAATATTATCCGCGTCGTTTTCTATATCAATTCCTTCCGTGTAAGGTAAGCCCCGAATACATTTTATTACAGTCTTCGCATTACAACACCTTAATTCGGTACAATTGATAACGTAGAGGGTCGAATGAATAATAAAAGAGGTAGGAAAAGGGTCAATTAGGTGCAAATTAAAGAATATTATCCTTCTCCAATAAAAAAGAGGTTACTGGTTTACTTTTATCGTTTTGGGCGGGATCCGTTCCTAATTAATATCGAATTTATTTCGGTACTAACGGATGCTGTCCAAATATCTTTTAGTAAAGACAATAGCCCCAATTTGGGGTAATTTTGGTATTCTTTTTACGTTTGTATTACAGTTTTGCTTCCTTTGATATAGTATAGGTTTTAATATTTTACGATTCGAATTACAAGATACCCAGTGGACGTCCAATTGCTGCATAACTTCAATTTTTGAAGCCCATTTCGAATTAAATGGCTTGATTTTATCTGAGCCATTCATGTCAGGTTATAATACCAGATAAGAAGAACTGGGACCATGCCAACCCACCCTCCTCCCCAGTAACTGTTACACAGACGGCTCTAAAACTGATTACGGCGTAGGAGCTGGGATTTATGGAAAGAAGCTTAGCAAGGTTCTTTCACTGAGTTTCAGCAAGGACTCGATGATATTCCAGGCTGAGGTTGCAGCGATTCATCTGAGACTGCGTAAGGGCCCTAAATGAGGTGGGCACCCAAAAAGAAAATTACTTTGGCCTGGAGAGAGAATGGTTGCTTAGTTCTCTGAGTTTACCTAAATATTCTACCCAAACTGAGATAAATCGGGGCAGACCAAATAAAACTTTTGAAAATTTAAGTGAAAGGTCGAAACGTCTGAGGACTGAAAATTCTTCTAAAGAGTTAGCTTATGCAGCTCAGATGAGTCTTCGTTCTTCTGGCTCAGTGGATGCAGCGAAAGTCATCAAAGACAAACTTGTTCTGAAGCAATAAATAAACTATCAAGTTCAGAGGCTCTATCATTGTTTATTGATGCTAACCTCACTAAAGCACAATACAATAAAATAAGAAGAAAGGATTATGCACGCTTTCCATCTTACAAGGTTATTCAACGCGCTAAGAAAGTGCTATCCAGAAGCAAAGCTACAGGAAGAAGTAATAAAAAATCAGGAAGGATTACAAAATCTTTGTTTGATTTCGAAATGGGGGTTTGATGGGTCTAACCAAATTGAATACAAACAGAAATTTTCAAAGCCTGAAATTTCAGATGCAAGTATTTTCATAACATCCTTAGTTCCGTTGCGTCTTGAAGCTGAAAATGAAAATAATGAGACACTGGTGATATGGAAAAATACAAGAACTTCTTCAACACGGTTTTGTAGGCCTATTAAATTCCAGTTTGCTAGAGAAACAAAAGACCTTTCGAAGGCAGAAAAAGCTTACATCGATAATCAAGTTGACAGCCTTCAACCCACAGTATACGAACTTGATAGAGAAAATGTAAGAATAATGTAATACAATCACAGAAACAACTGCTACTCAACATATTACATTTGTGATTGGACTAGTAAAGATTTCAATAATCTGGCAAAAGTTCTAGATGCAAAAGTTGATGAAAATCACTTTTCAATTTTGCATGCTCGGAGAAAATGTCTTGAGTGTCTCTTGAATGTATCGTACAGATTGTCTATAAAAACCTGACAATCTAGAGGGGACACCAAAGCAATAGTTGCACAAAGACAGAAATTGGTACGAAAACAATTCAAAGAAGAAATGGAACTAACAATCGATAAACCTAAACAAGGGTTTGGCAGTTCTAATGATGGGAATATGGCGAGAAGGTTTTTTAATGATTCAGAAAAAGCTTCAGAAATTATGGCCTTAAATTTGCGGTTAATTCAAAGATTCAAGACTATATTAGAAACGTTGGCAAGTGGACACCTAATCGATACAGTAAAATTTAAAAAATATCCAAGATGTTCATAAATTTATATGATTGGTATCCGATGCCACCAACTGTTCACAAAATCTTGATCCATGGTACTGATATCATAGCTAACTTCTTGTTGCCCATTGGTGAATTAAATGAGGAGGCCCAAGAGTCCAATCATGAGATATTTAAAATATATCGCGAAGGTTTCTCGCGCAAAATGAGCAGAGAAAAGACGAATATGGATGTACTCAATAGGTTATTTATTGGGTCGGATCCCATAATATCAAGCTTGGAACCACCTTCCCAAACAATTATTAAACAATTATATTTATAATGAATGTTGATTGATTGTTTATTGCATTGTTTTTACTGTTTCCATCATCGAAAGGCAGTCTAAATAATTTTCGCCAACTTTTACTAACTTTGGCCCCACTGTGCGCAGCGGATGAACTGACCAGACAAGGCTCGTCAAAGCCCTTCATAGAAGCTGGTCCTTCCTTCGGTATCACCAAATTGCAAATTAAAAAGTCCATCTACGAATGGACATATAATAGGTTCAAGGATTGGTGGAAAAGATCGCCAGGACAAAGACAGGAAAACTGTCAAAGTGATAGTAGGTCTGATGGCAGGTCATGACTGAATAGGCATATAAGGCATAAAAGATCCGCTCTCGAAAATGATAGGCCTAATTAAAATGACGAAACTAGAGAGCGTTCTCTAAGGCAAAAGGGGATCGCAATAGAGGATCTTGTTAGACTGAACGTTAATCGTCGGTCTCCTTTCTAAGGACGAACGATGGTTCTTGAGTCCTTTTATCGTCCTAGATAGTCCTTATTAGACTGGATGTTTTGAATTGTTGATTTTTTCTGTTCCCCAACATGAAAGCTTAGCTAGAGCGACCACAAAATCAGCTTAGACGAGAAGGTTGTCACTAAGACAGAAGCGTATTTCGAAGAGTTTGACTAATCGTACTTTTTGGATCGGTGAAGGAAATGGCAGAAAATTTTTCGATCCGAAAAACACCAAGGTATTAGCCATAATCATATAAGTTTTTACCAAAATCATATGTTTGGATAACAGAGACCATTGAAGCTAAGCTATCAAAACAAAACTCAAAACAACATCAATTACTTTTGCTTCCTTTGAGGTTAGGTCATATCTAATTAATCCTCACCAAATTAATAATTGAAACCGCCCACCTTATTCAAACCATGGACTGCAGTATTACACAGGTATGTATATATATATATCCATTTATGTGGATGCGAAAAACGTGACAAAACTTTAACTTTGCCAGGCGAGAAAAACCTAATTCCATTTTACGTGTTCGGTTTACAAAAGCCCTGGCGGTTCCTCTGGTAAAATTAACTTCCTACGTTAGTTCCTATGTATAGGTGCGAAAGGAGATGTACCTACAAATCCCTTTCGCATCTGTGCAACCTAGAATCTACATTTGAGACCTGTTCATGTATCTTAATTTGCGAAAATTCAACGGAATTATTTACGACCGTAGAATCTACCGACTCTACCTGTTGCGGCTAGAACAGCAATGTTTGGAATTCGTGCTACTCCACTGGTTTAGCCCGGAGAGGTTTCGCTGCAGCATTAATATGCATTTCGAGACGGCATTATTAGTAGTTACCGAAGATATTATTAATGAAATCTAAGATCTTTCAATAAAATGTATCCTCAGATATCCCACCGCACAAACTCTTAATATTTCACAAAACTGAATTAATTCTTCAGTAGCGTACGTGAAACGATTAAGAATGCTCGACCAGCTTCGAGGAAATACAACAACCCTATTTTAGTGTGCATTCTGTGTGCATTTATCGGTCCTAGCATTGTGCAAATTGAAATACTAAGCGTATTGTTACTTGCAACACATGTACACGAACGTAATTAATTACTGGAGAATTCGTGGAATTATTTTAGCGAATAAACATTTTCCGGTTTGCTAGGTTTATCGTTTAAGAGCCGGCGTCCGAGAGTAATTGTTACGCTAATAATTAAACTTGGTATTTACCCTCGTTCTAGGGTGTTTTTAAGATTGCTATAAATCTGTATACTGCATACAAACTAGGGTAGAAATAACGATGTGTGTAAGTAATTATGAAGCGTGATATCCGAGAGGATGCAAGTCGCACTCGGACTCGTGGAAAGGTGGTGTAAAAGAGAAGGGTTAACTGTTAACTCTAGAAAAACGACTATGGTCGCGTTCACCTGAAAAAGGAAGCTTTCTGTTGGGGGGTGACTTTGGACGCCAAACTGACGTACAAGCCACACCTGGAACAGGTAACAAACAAAACGCAAAACGTGGGGGCTGAAACCTAAGATGGTACACTGGCTGTACACGAAGGTTATAGTACCCTCTATAACTTACGCAGCGTTGGTCTGGTGGCACAAAGCTAGTTTGGGCTATGCGGCCAACACACTCAGTAAACTCCAGAGGATTGCCTGCTTAGGCATCACTGGCGATCTTTGGGCTTCCTCCTCTGCAGCTTGTCTTGTGGTCGGAGGCAGTCCTAGGGGCCTACAGGGCAAAACGTAGTGGATGCAGGGGTTTCTCCGGTAAAACGAGAGATCATACCAGCATCTTCACCTACATAGAGCAGACAGCACTACTGTCCATGAGGGCGGACAAGATCTCGCCTACTTTCAGCTTCAGTGGGGGATACATTGTAAACATCTCCAACAGAGAGACTGTCAAAGCTTCCGTCCACAAACCAAGACGGGAGGTATCTCGCTGGTTTGTCGACGCCTCAAAAACGCCAAACGGCACGGGAATTGGAGTTTGGAAAGATGGTGAAACCCAGGGTGAAGCTCTCAGCCTGGGGAGCACTACGTCTATTTTCCAAGCCGAAGTAATCGCAATCCAAACCTGCGCGGAAAGTATATTAAACTGCCCGCAGATTAATGGAGGAGTGGAAATCCTTTCTGACAGTCAAGCTGCGCTCAGGGCACTACAGGCTGTAACGTCGGCTGGCGGAACGTCTCAGCACAACTCTGAGATGGGTGCCACGCCACTCTGGAATCAGAGGTAATGAGATGGCTGACAAATTAGCTAGAGGCGCCAGTGAGGGACCTTTTGTGGGTCCAGAACCCACATGTGGGAACTCTTATGGCAGCATCAAAGCCTTTGTCAAATCTGAACTCGCTGCTAGGCATTGCTCCCACTGGAATGCCCTTGCCGGCATGAGACACTATAAAACTCTCGGGATTCGCCCGTATGAGGAGAAACTGCGCAAGGCAGTCTCTATGAGCAGGGTTAGGCTGAGGTTACTTACAGGAATCTTAACCGGTCACTGCGCACTGAACAAACATCTGCATCGCATGGGCATAGTAAACTCCCCCCTGTGTAGAAACTGTGGGAATGCGGAGGAAACTCCAATCCACCTTCTTGCCCACTGCTCGGAAGTGGACAGGGAGAGGCGGAGTTATTTCGGGGTCGAACGTCTGGACGATCCCGTTTACTGAAGAATCCCTTGAAGACGACCCGAGGCCGGGCCGGAGCATTGAGGTGACCACGCCAAAATCCAAAAAGTTGAAAAAATTGTACTCGAAGATTCTCGACTAAAGAAGAAACAACTCGCAGAAATGGTTGGAGTATCCGATACAACAATTTTTAAAATCCTACACGATCATCTCGGCATGTCTAAGGTCAGCGCAAGATGGGTGCCGAGAATGCTCACGCCGTCGCAAAAACAACAGCGCGTAGAGTGTTCGCGTGCATTTTTGGACCTCTGTAATGAAGACAAGGATGGTGTATTGAGTCGAATTGTTACTGGAGACGAAACTTGGGTTCATCATTATGAACCTGAGTCCAAACAAGACTCCATGCAGTGGCATAAAAAGGGCACAGCACCTCCCAAGGAATTTAAAGTGTCACAATCAGATGGGAAACTCATGGCAACGGTATTTTGGGACTCGGAAGGAATATTGTTGATTGATTATAAAGATAAAGGTGTTTCTATAACCGGAGAATATTACGCTTCAATATTAGAGCGACTAAAAGAAGCCATTAAAGAGAAAAGACGGGGAAAATTGACGAAAGGTGTGCTGCTTTTGCACGACAACGCGCCCGTCCACAAGAGCCGTGTTGCGTTAGCTGCCCTGCATAAGGTGGGCTTCGAAATTGTGAATCACCCACCCTACAGCCCAGACCTGGCCTCGAGTGATTATTACCTATTTCCGAAAATGGAAAAAGAGCTGCGGGGTAAAAAAATTTACTGCCGATGATGAAGTCAAGGAGGCAGTTTCGGCGTATTTTGCAGATAAAGAGAAATCATTTTTTTATGAGGGTATAAATAAATTAATTGAAAGATGTGAAAAATGTATCCGTCTTGCAGGTGAATATATTGAAAAAGAAAAATAATTTGGTTTTTTTATTTCCACCCCTTATCCCCCATTCCGCGAATATAAAAACGCTCCCTCGTATATCTGATAAACCTCCTCATTACAACTTCCAGTTATACTGAGTGCTACTTCAGTTTCCGAAGAATGTGCAATAAATTTGTTTCATTGACAACAATATTTTTTCTCGGCATCATCTATGTATATCTTAGAGGGAGAGGGGAGAGAGAGGGTGACCTTTTATAGGACGAGATAAGCTAGCTTTGAGAGCTATTTATGAAGCGCAAGATCGAATGTGAACGTTGAATATGACACGAGATAAATAACCTAAATTTAAAGTCTGAATCAGTCAGAAGAAGAATGTGGTTACTCACCTGCAAAGGGATACTATCCATGATCATCTGTTGATTTTTGGGTGCAACATACAAAACAACAGAACCCTTCAGGGGATTAATGTTAAGTTCTAACATTATTGCACAAATCTGCAGTGTATAAGGAAAATAGCAGAGGACCAAGAACAGATCCTTGCAGAATACCCAAAGCGAGGAAAAAAACATCATTGACTTGACACGATTGAATTGATAAAGTGGGTAAACTACACCACTTCAAGGCCAACCACTTGATGTGGAAACGCACGCTCTCTCATGCTAGTGAGATGTACCAGATCAAAACCAGGTAAGGTTTTTCAGAACCAAGTAAGCTGTTTTTAAAACCAGATCTCTTCCCAACACAAAGGGACCTTTATACAGCGTGCCCATTGGCGACGGATAAGTCATCACGCGACCGTATATAGTACCTAGCTTATGGAGCGTGTCCACGTCGAGTGATTGACTCAGTAATGGTATAGTTTACCTATACTGATAAAAAGTACATCCAAAACAAGAAAGCAAAGGAGCTGATGGTTGTCTGTGTTAAAAGCCTTAGAGTAGTCCAAAAGTCAGTTCAGTAGCTGTAGCGACATCTTGACAATGGAGGACAACGTGATGGTGGTGCTATGACTGTTTTCGACTTAAGGTTTGCCGATGAATTTAACAGACCACAGGGGCCAGGTCTGGGCTGTAGGGTGAGTGATTCACAATTTTCAAGCCCACCTTATGCAGGGCAGCTAACGCAACGCGGCTCTTGTGGACGGGCGCGTTGTCGTGCAAAAGCAGCACACCTTTCGTCAATTTTCCCCGTCTTTTCTCTTTAATGGCTTCTTTTAGTCGCTCTAATATTGAAGCGTAATATTCTCCGGTTATAGAAACACCTTTATCTTTATAATCAATCAACAATATTCCTTCCGAGTCCCAAAATACCGTTGCCATGAGTTTCCCATCTGATTGTGACACTTTAAATTTCTTGGGAGGTGCTGTGCCCTTTTTATGCCACTGCACTGGAGTCTTGTTTGGACTCAGGTTCATAATGATGAACCCAAGTTTCGTCTCCAGTAACAATTCGACTCAATACACCATCCTTGTCTTCATTACAGAGGTCCAAAAATGCACGCGAACACTCTACGCGCTGTTGTTTTTGCGGCGGCGTGAGCATTCTCGGCACCCATCTTGCGCTGACCTTAGACATGCCGAGATGATCGTGTAGGATTTTAAAAATTGTTGTATCGGGTACTCCAACCATTTCTGCGAGTTGTTTCTTCTTTAGTCGAGCATCTTCGAGTACAATTTTTTCAACTTTTTGGATAAGTGCTGGCGTGGTCACCTCAATGCTCCTGCCCGGCCTCGGGTCGTCTTCAAGGGATTCCCTTCCTTGTTTAAATAAACTATGCCACTTGTACACCATGGTTTTTCCTGGACAAGAGTCGCCGTAAACCGATGACATCTCATTCATTATGGTCGCGACTGATTTTCCTTGCCTGGTAAGGAACTTTATAACGGCACGATATTCGATTTTTTCCATATTTCACTTTTCACTCCTGATTATGTTACTTGGTTGACGATAGCTGCGAGTCGCTGCACAGGCCACGTCCCCAATGCGCCTAATCACCCCCCTACAACCCGCTCATCCCGCGAATATAAAAACGCTCCCTCGTAATTAATTTAATTTCTCTCTCACTTCAATTCTACAAAGTGGTAAGCAGAGAAAACGAAAAAAAGGTACATGATTAATAATTTATTAAGAAACAAAAACTGTACATTGTTACACACCAGCGGTTATTCCGACCCTATTTATAACCATACACGATTACCATTACGTATGCACAACGCATACAATCTACCCTAACTTTATTACATTGGCATGGTTTCAAGCGTTTTTCTTCCCTTGCCAAACTCGCCTGTTTCGCGATAAATATTACATAACGAGCCATACTAGTACATCCACTAGATATACTCGACTAACTAGACAATAACTAATTTAAATGTGCACTACGTTTTATACATATTTAGTGACATTCATTGCAAGATCCTTACACCGGTTAGCGTGTATCGATCCGATTCTCTAAAGCCCAAGTCTGAAACTCCAGCTTGGGAGGTCCACAGGGGATACGCCAACTCGAAATAAACTACGAAAGACGACTAATTTGATATATACGGAAACAAGACGGATACATCTTGAATTTTGTAAAATTGTACAGCTTGTTACGGAAATAATGTCCCCCTGTATACATTTCTTGTTCGGGGAAAGCGACATTACTTTCAGAACATACTATACTAGATATCCGATTTAGTTAGCTCACCGGTATCGACCACCACGTAAGTCGCTTTTTTTTCTCTCTTCCTTTCATTCTCGGAGAAGTCCCGCGTCGTCGTTGCGATTCTCTACGATATCGGAGGTGGAATGAGGGATTGCAAAGGAGGTGGACACCAGACTCAGTGCCGGAAGTATCACAGGAACGACGTCATTGGGATGTGGCCCCTAGGCTTACGTCCTTAATCCTACATCTAATAATGAGACGTGCCTGTCAGAGTTGGCTAACGTGAAAAGGGTTTCGCTTCTTACGTGGGGAAATTTGTTAGATATCAGGAAATTTTACGGTTTGTAAATAAATTTTATAATAATGCCGAGGAGGATATACATTATAACAAAAATTAACCTCGCAAGCTAATCCGAATTTGATACCATCGTAAGCAGATCGTAATTTCCAACGAGCTCACCATCTAAAGGTTACACACCGTTCAACGGAGACAATTTAGGACCAGCGGTGTCTCTTGTATCTTTTATTGTGTATATTATTGCTAGTGTGGTCGTAGCACAGATTTCGCACTTTAAGTGACAAAGTGGAAAAGCGATTCCGGTACGTGTAAGAAGGAGAAAGGAGCTTAGCCGTTTTTACTGACAGTAAAACGTTAAAGGAACTCTCCATTTGTGTCATGTGCTACCCCGAAAATAATCTAGTTTGGGCCGGGCATCGTTACGACCCAACGTGTTGTAAAACTTTATCCGTTCGCACGCAATATTACTTCGCTAATAAAGTTCTACGTATGTGTTTTTAGTGTTAGATGATAGAATAGAAAGTAGAAATAGACAATAGAGCTGGGGGGTGGGTGGTCCAATTTTTATCTCCACTGTTGTTCAAGACCATTTTTTCCAATTTTTTTAAGCCTGTTTAATCGTCTCCTTTTTCTAATGATCTTTTTCTTCTAGCGTATTGTTGTGGTTGTATCGTTTGTACTTTCACCTCAGGCTGAAGAATGTGCCCAACGTCCTAAACAGCGTTTCATAGAAGGCGACCAGATCTCTTCTATGAAGCTGTGGAGCTATGAATGGATGAAAGAGACCTTTAGCGTCACCCTCACAAGCTGCAGGTCGTAAAACGCGATGCAACAGCTTCAGGTTTCCATTTTTAATAGAAAGAAACTGAAAAATATCCTTTCAAAAATCGTGTCAATCATAGAAGGCAACTGCGAGTCAGAAAAAATCGTACTATCACAAGCTTTTACTGGTCGGAAAAGGCTACTGGAGTTTGTTTGCATGAGCGACTGCACGAACAGGACATCCTGTAAGGCAAACTCGCGCAAAAAAAGGTCTATTGTGTCCTCACCATGCTGTTTTAGTCCTCTCAAGCAGGTTGCACCTAGACCTTGACTTATTCCATGATCATCGAATCCAGCGGTTCCCAAACTTTTTTGTACCACGCCCTCTCCTGTTGAAATGAAAGCCTCTCACGCCCCCCCCCAAGTATTACATTGAAAACGAAACATTTATTTTTCCTGTCACAATTTCAGTTAAAAAATTACTGATAAGACAAAAATAAGTTAGTAAGATAGATGAGCTTGCATTTTCTTAAGTAGTATTCCTATTCTTGGTTGCGTTTTAGTAAAGGCACAACGCAAGTCACTAACAACATCAAGTTTGTTCCGATACTTTGTTTTTATTGCCACAAGTGTTGAAAATGCTTTTTCGAACAAGTAGGTGCTTATAATCGAAGAGCTTCCTGTGATCCACTGAGATAGACTTTGAAGTATTTTATCCAAAATGATGATTTGTCAATTTTGTCAAAGTCATATTTGCTTCTTGCGTTGGTTCTGGCAGGGAATTGTTGACATTGAATGGGTCAATTGACAATCTGTAAATAAATTTCCTGAACTCTTCAGTGAAGTTCTCCAAATGGTTTGATATTTGGCTTTTCAAATGTGATCCTCTTGTTTCGTCTGAGATTGACACTGCTTTGGTGAAATTTGAATAACTGCAGGGGTTAGCTGATACTTTGCAATTTCTCAATATACATCTGGATGGCATCACGATGAGTAACTATATTTTGAATCTCCGCCCTGCAATTTTAAATTAAGGCTATTCAACGAGTCAAAGAAGTCTGACACATAAGCCAACATTACTTGAGCATTTTGGTTTTTTGAAGACCACGCTTAGCCAATTTTGCTTCTGATATTCTAAGAAGGTGATCGAATAATCTTGCCAACGTGTTTCCTTTAGAGACCCAGCGTACTTCTGTATAATATATATGTAGATCTTCCATCAAAAGCAGAGAAGCAATTGCCCATATGCCTTTTATGCAACAAAGTTTTAAGCAATGACTCTATGAAACCATCCAAGCTCGAATATCATCTCAGAAGGTGTCATCCTGATATAATAGGTAGAGATTTGAAATATTTTCAAACATTGAAGGAAAAATATGAGACCCATCGTGCAAAGTCTGTTCGCTTCAACTATGGCTTACAGGCACCGGACAGGAGAACAGTAATTTTACCCGCTGTTGAAGAGGTTTCAAAAACTGTTCTGCACAAATCTCCATTTGACATACTCAAAACAATTCCTGTACAAAGACGTATTGATGAAATGAGCTCTGATATTGAAAGTTTCTTTTGTCATTATCTGCAAACAACTCATTTCTCTACTCAACTGGACGAATCAACTTTACCTGGTAATGAAGCATTATTATTGGCATATGTTTGATTTATTATAAACGAAGATATTCATGAAGAAATCAATATTTAATCTCCTGAATGATTTTTTAAGTAAAAATCGAGTCCATTCACAAACATTATTTCGGTGGCAACAGATGGAGCTCCTGCCATGGCCGGGCGATATTGTTGGTTTATAAGCCATTTTACCAGAATTAAGAATTACACCAGAGGTAAAATTTGAGTGATAGATTGCACCAATCGCTTCAATTTGAATGAAAATGATGAAGACTTCCAACGGTTGTCGAAAGGTGCGTGTTTAACAAGATTTTACTCACTTTTTGAATCAGTATGACATTAACTCAGTCGCAACGCAAATTTCCATAGTTAGATCTAATCTTCACATTCTTTGTCAAGTTTTGGGAATTTGGTAGAAATGCAGCTGCAGGGGGTCCACCGGAACCAGTAAAAATTTTTAAAATGGTCTAATCTCTGATCTAATCGATCGAGCACAAACTATATCCGCCTCTCCCTATCTGCTGCTGCCCAGTCAGCGAACTTATTCGCGAATCATTTAAAAAAAACGCAGAAAAAATTCGTCGGAGCTCGTTGCAGTTCTGTCGGTGGAGGCTGGAAAACCCGCTAGCCCTCGTACTGCATCAAGAAGACTTGTAGAAGCAAACCTAATGGATTGTACATCCAGAAGGAGGCTCACGTCTCACGAACAACAACAAAAGAAATCGCTGGAGTGGGCTTTATGATACCAGCAGTTTAGGGAGCATGATTGGAAAAATGTAGTGTGGTTAGAATTTTTTAATTATTCACTAATTTTTAAACTCATCGGTTTTGCTATTTTCACAGGTATTCGAAACACCAAGTGTGACTTTTGTGAGGCATCGAATCGGCCAAGAATACAACCCGGATTGTGTGGTACCCACTGTTAAACATGGAGAAGGAAGCGGTGACATCAATGTGGACACGGTTCAATTTCACCTTGTCACAATTCAGTGACCACAATGCGTTGGTTTCGTGACGACAACGTTGTCTTGTTGGTCTGGCCTGCCCAGTCCACAAACCTGAAACCTATTCACCATCTTTGGAGTATTCTAAAGCGCAGAGTCAGGGAACACAGCCCAACATCCAAACCAGGTCTTAAAAATGCACTCCTTCAGGAATGGAGGAACATAGATACGAAACAGTGTGCAAAACTTGTTCGCAGAATGTCTCAAAGAATTGCTGCGCTCATAAAAGCAATGAAAGCATCTTTATAAGCAATTTTAACGTTTGTTATGTGGTCACACTGCAATTCTTGATACCAACCTCCACATTACGAAGCCAAGGATACTAGGAAAAGGACTAAGAATCTTATCCACTAATCTTGAAAACCTTCCTTAAGGATTTAAATTCTTACAATACATCTTCTTATTAAATTTCCAAATGCTTTTTAAATTATTACATCTAGCACCCTTTATTAGTTCACTTTGTAATTATTCTTTAAATTTAAAGATAATCATGAGAAAAAGCCATTTCTTTTATTCCCAAACGAAAAAATATATTTTCACCTAGAAATCGAGGAAGAAAGAAGCACGATTACAGCGCTCTCCCAAAACGCGGCGTTTACGTGGACGACTTCGGAAGACTACAGGATATTGTTGTTCTGATCATTTTGATGTAAACACAAGTACCTAACCTATACGAGTAGTATGGTATTAAAATTAGTGAACCTGAACCCTGAGAGAGAGAGAGAGAGAAAGAGGAAAGCAACTATTTTATTTTATAAAAAAAAAACGACACCAGTATAGTATACTCAAAGAAAAAAGAAATAGGACAATTACAATACATATCGGTATTGTAATTGTCCCATTTCTTTTTTCTTTAAGTGTACAGGGTGGGCAAATAAGCGAGGTAAGCGGCTGTATCTCAGAAACTAATGATCGTAGAGAGTTACGGTAAAAAATTTTATAAGTAAAGTGGGCAAGGGAAAATGCTGGAAATTATTTTCAAGTTTCCAAGATGGCCGCCAGTGGGCGTTTCCACCATTTTGAATTACATAAAGTTAGGTTTCTCGCGATTTTCTCCAATCAATATAACAAAAAAGTACTTGCGTTTTAATGTTAACTTAAAGTCAAACATTTTTTGTAAAAACAATTTTTCTCTATCTTTGGAAATAAAGTGGTGGGGGGTATTTGAATGTTGTTTTAAATAAATGCCTGTAACTTCGAAACGGCTTAATGGATTTTGATAAATTTGGTATCATTGAAAAGAGCATTTCTTGAGCTTTTAGGTTTCTTGTAATCGTGACAGTTGTGACCTACACGGCCGCCGATAGAGGGCGTTATTCGATATTATAACCGAAATATTGGATTTTCTCAAAAAATTTAAATGCGATGATATGATTTTTTTAGACTAGAAAATAGACAAATGACCAACCAATAAGCTTGCGCAAGCCGCATCTTAATATCTTTTTCCTAACTCAAATTATTAAAAAAATATACTAAACCAGGAAAATTCATATATCCCCATTGAAAAATGCATCGCTTGCTTTCGATAAGAAGGCAAGTCGTAGGCCATGGAAATAAAAGACAAACTCCTCTCTAAAATATTCACAAGAAATGTCAGTTTATTTAGTGCTGTAATTTTAAGTCACACGTTTTCGTACTTGTAAGCGATTTTCGTTTGAAATAAAGTTGTGGTCCTGAAAAGGACCGATTTTGAAAAACGGTTAATGCCTTTTGTGTTCAAATTGCCTGCGGTTATATTCCATATTTCTGCCGTTGATAGTTGACGAATTGAGTTTCGAATTCTTTTGTCCATATCCATTCCTGTTGTTGGTGGAGTTTGAAAAACAATGACTTTTAAGCGTCCCCACAAGTAAAAATCAAGACATGTCAAGTTGGGCGATCTTGCCGGCCAAGGAAATAGGCTTCCCCTTCCTATCCAGCGTTCTCGAAAGGTCCTGTTAATATGGTTTGAGCCATTAATTGAATAATGTGCCGGACAGCCATCTAACTGCAGAAACATAGTTCTCCTAGTTGCGAGTGGCACATCCTCCAACAAAATTGGCAAGTCGTTGATCAAAAACTCTAAGAAGCGGTTACCAGTTAAAGCTTGATCAAAAAAATAAGGTCCAATAATTCTGTCCCCAATGATACCGCACCACACATTTAGACTCCAGCGTCCTTGGTGCTGCACATCTCTTAACCAATGCGGATTTTCAGCGGGCCAATAATGCATGTTATGACGGTTTACTCTACCATCACTACTAAAGGTAGCCTCGTCGGTCCAGAGAATTTCCGTTAAGAAATTTCTGTTTTCCTCAAGCCATCCATTGACAATAATTTAGTCTATTATCGAAATCTTCTTCATTTAGCGCCTGGTTGCATGGTGTCGGGTACTGTCTTGCAGCTATAGCTGCATTTTGAAAACACTCGAAATAAATCGCAATCGCAATGTCAACGGCTTCATTATTTGTGAGAGGCATTTTGATTAAAAAGTACTCAAATTATACGCAATCAACAATATTGGGTTGCGTGTGACAAAAGTTTGACGTTAATTGGCAATATTTTTGTTAGGCGATTGTCGTGTCCATGGCCTACTTATCGAAAGCAAGCGTATCATGCAAGCGTTGCATAATGTGTCGTACTGAGCATTTGAGTCGTGGAAGGCGAGTATAATCTTGCCTACCTTCAGTTCTCACACTATAGCTCACACTAGAGCAGAAGTTTCATCCTGTAGTAGGAGGTGGGGGCTTTAGAATACCTCAAACGTGAAAACGTTTCAAGTACTGAAAGCAGCATTTTAATTGTTATGTTGACCGACTTTAACTTGGCATGAATTGTGCAGTTTAATATTTTTGGAACAGTTTTGGAACAGATTTAATAAATGAATGAAGTCCTAGTGAAGGTAATTCTTGATTGTCAACGATACCTAAATGGTTATTTTATCAATGAATTAATCTAAAGGACATGCTATTATGCCACTACATTTATACTTACCTAAGCTCTTTATTATTTCGATATGGACATGGAGATGTTTCATAATAATAATAATATTTATTTAGTAATGTTTATTGACTCATTTTAACAGCAATAACGTCATGATTGAGGTTATGTCGTCCGTACTCGACACGAATCGCCTGGAAATCTGTCGAAAACCACTTGATTTGTAGCCCACTCTATATAAATAATATCGTTTAGTTCAAACAACGCTCGGGCATTAGACATTTAGTTATATATGTTTATATATATATGCACATATTAATAAAACATGGTGATTAATTGACTGGGACGTGAGCGTATATCTGAACGAACGAATCATCAAACAAAATTATATTCTGATGTTATTGGTTATGTTCCGTTTTGGAAATTGTCGTTTCCACGTCGATATCCTATCTGTATGTGGTTCGAATATCAGTTGATTAATGAAACAGTTCGGGGATATTAGGTATTTCGAATTCGCTCCGGATATTGTTCGTATTTATTACAGTATTTCATTGATTGATATGAAATATTTTCCTGGAAATACAGTTGTTTTATTAATTGAATATATTAAATTTAATAATTCTGTTGAAATAACTATATACATATTGTATCCAATTCGCCAAAATGTATGCTTTTATGTTATTAAATTTCTCTTTTATTTGACGTTTCTGTTGTTATGAAAAATCTATTTTTGATTAAAGTTTGTGGATTTAAAATCAATCTCGGGGTTTTCAATTATTTAATCTGCAAAGTACGAGGGAGCGTTTTTATATTCGCGGAATGGGGGATAAGGGGTGGAAATAAAAAAACCAAATTATTTTTCTTTTTCAATATATTCACCTGCAAGACGGATACATTTTTCACATCTTTCAATTAATTTATTTATACCCTCATAAAAAAATGATTTCTCTTTATCTGCAAAATACGCCGAAACTGCCTCCTTGACTTCATCATCGGCAGTAAATTTTTTACCCCGAAGCTCTTTTTTCATTTTCGGAAACAGGTAATAATCACTCGGGGCCAGGTCTGGACTCTAGCATGGGTGATTCACAATTTCGAAGCCCACCTTATGCAGGGCAGCTAACGCAACGCGGCTCTTCTGGACGGGCGCGTTGTCGTGCAAAAGCAGCACACCTTTCGTCAATTTTCCCCGTCTTTTCTCTTTAATGGCTTCTTTTAGTCGCTCTAATATTGAAGCGTAATATTCTCCGGTTATAGAAACACCTTTATCTTTATAATCAATCAACAATATTGCTTCCGAGTCATAAAATACCGTTGCCATGAGTTTCCCAGCTGATTGTGACACTTTAAATTTCTTGGGAGGTGCTGTGCCCTTTTTATGCCACTGCATGGAGTCTTGTTTGGACTCAGGTTCAGAATGATGAACCCAAGTTTCGTCTCCAGTAACAATTCGACTCAATACACCATCCTTGTCTTCATTACAGAGGTCCAAAAATGCACGCGAACACTCTACGCGCTGTTGTTCTTGCGGCGGCCGGCGTGAGCATTCTCGGCACCCATCTTGCGCTGACCTTAGACATGCCGAGATGATCGTGTAGGATTTTAAAAATTGTTGTATCGGATACTCCAACCATTTCTGCGAGTTGTTTCTTCTTTAGTCGAGCATCTTCGAGTACAATTTTTTCAACTTTTTGGATAAGTGCTGGCGTGGTCACCTCAATGCTCCTGCCCGGCCTGGGGTCGTCTTCAAGGGATTCCCTTCCTTGTTTAAATAAACTATGTCACTTGTACACCATGGTTTTTCCTGGACAAGAGTCGCCGTAAACCAATGACATCTCATTCATTATGGTCGCGACTGATTTTCCTTGCCTGGTAAGGAACTTTATAACGGCACGATATTCGATTTTTTCCATATTTCACTTTTCGCTCCTGATTATGTTACTTGGTTGACGATAGCTCAAAGACTAACTGTCTAATAACAATGAAACTTCGTATTTATACTAATTATGAGTCGCTGCACAGGCCACGCCCCCAATGCGCCTAATCACCCCCCTACAACCCGCTCATTCCGTGAATATAAAAACGCTCCCTCGTACGAACACTTATTTTTTTCTCTTTGTTCTGCACCGCAAGGCCTCGACACTGTTATTTCAGTTTGAAGACGTTTTACTAACACGTACGTATTGGTAACTTGAAATGAAATCAGTAGCAGATGTGTCTGGACCATAACGTTGTGGTGTTGGTCTTACCGACGCAGCAATTCTTTGAGTTATCCTGCAAACAAGTCTTGCACACTGTTTCGTGTCCATGATCCTCTATTCCTGTTTCATTTTACAATAAAAGCTTTCAAACAATTACATATTGTAGGAAAAATGCATTTAATGTACCTTTTTCTTCTAATTTTTTTCTTCTAAACATTATCTTTTGTACCCTGAAAACAAGCGAATCGGAAGATCTTTTTAAAAAGTATAGAAAAGAATACAGAAACATTCTGAAACTAGTGGGAAAAAAAAATCAAATATTCCTTATATTAATAATCACCCTAATAAAACTAAAGCAGCTTGGAACGTAATAATGCTAATGTAACATTAAAGTCAGAGGACTGTTTCAATCATACTTAGGCAATAGAAGGCAAATTGTTGAGATAGATAATATGATATCAGAAGAACTATCAACTGAATTTGGAGTACCTCAAGGATCGATCCTGGGACCGATTTTATTTTTGATATATATTAATGATTTGTCGAGTAACATTAACCACTGTGATACTATACTTTTTGCGGATGATACAACTATATGTAGCAAACATGGCATAGAAACTGGCTTGATTGAAAACGAAACTAACAGCTTACTCGAGGCTGAAGAATGGTTCGCTGCAAATCGATTAAAGATCAATACCGAAAAAACTCAACGAATCTACTTTAGACCTCGACCAGAATCCTGGCAATCAGCAAGGCTTTTGGGAGTAACATTTGATTCTGGTTTAAACTGGAAAGAACACACGAACATTTTATGTGCTAGTTTGAAATCTTCCATCTATCGAATAAGAAAAATACGAGATCTAAGCGATATAAAAACTACATTTGCTTTATACTATACGTATCATTTTAGAGTGGAATTATATTCTACAGTTTTAGGATAATTTAATTATGTTGTAAAATGGGGAGCTTCTTCTCATACAGCGTTAGTAAAAAGTTCCGGAACGCTCGAATAACTTTCTTATTTGAAAATTATGATTTCTGAAATTTGGTATGGGTATGGTATAAACAGTTAAAAAATTAAAAAAGTGTCCTAATACAGAAAAATCAAGATACCTGTCTATTCAGTTTGCGATTACAATAATTGTTCAAAATGCTCTCCATTTACAATTTGACAAAAATGTAAACGGTGAGTAAAATTTCTTATTGAATTTTGTATTTGTTCTGGAGTGATGCGATTGGCTTCTTGAACTATTCTCTCTTCCAATTGTTCAAGATTATGGGGACGATTTTTGTACACTTGACATTTCAAGTGACCCCAAAAGAAAAAAATCTAATGGCGAGAGATCTGGCGAACGTGCTGGCCATTCGATTGCTCCTCTACGTCCGATCCAACGTTCCGGAAAAATTTCATTCAAATAATCGCGGACATTATGGGCAAAATGGGGGGGGGGGGAGCTCCATCTTGTTGAAACCAAAAATGTGCATTAGGGTGATCACCTTTGTTTGCATTTGGAAAGAGGGCCGCAAGTGCTGGAATAACCTCATTTGGCAATAAATTTAAGTAGATGTTGCCAGTTAAATTTCCTCTTATAAAAAATGGTCCTATGATGTTGTTTCCAACAAGACCAGCCCAGACATTCACCTTTTGAGGACGCTGTGTATGGACTTGTTCAATCCAAGTCCTCAAGGTATGTCAAGGTGTCTGGAATCGGTACACTAGGAAAGAGAGAACTAACATCAAATGAAATCAATATTTCACCCTCCAGCAACTGAATATTTTGAATTTCTTTAATAAATTCTAACGAATTTTTTACTGCAAATCTAGGTTGCTGTATTGGCAAATTATTAAATTCATTGATCAGCTATTTGGAAACCTTATAAGTCGGTGCGTCAATTGCCGAAACAATTGGCCTTACCGACTTGCCAGGTTTGTAAACAATATAATTTAGAATTTGGAAACTACTCAACAGGTCATTAACCCGATCATAATCAGTCCTCTTTTTTGATCTAAAATAACAACCTTGTTCCCAATCTTTTTTCCCATTGTCAAAGTTTTAATGATTTTAATATTTTCGGATGTCTGAGGTGATTTATAGGATTTCAAATATTTTGAAATAGTATGTTTGCAGGCCTCCCTAACGAACTGTTTTGTGGGCTCAGGAAACCGCTGGATAGAGATAGATATGTTAATTAAAGCTGTTGTTCCGAGATAAAATTGTGTTATTATTTTTATTATTTATTACGATTCCAAAGTTACTTTAACAGGATATAAATACAGCAGAAAAAGGCGGTTGAAATATCCTGTATTTACCCTACACATTTCACGTTGACATATGATATACCTTTCCCTTCTCTCATGTGAGTCGAAATAGGTAGCGACTATAGGGAGGAGGTGGTGTTGTTTTACATTAGCCCATTTGAAAAATGATACCTCATTGAAGTCGGCCGCTTTCTGTCATTCCAAGCCACACCATTTTTTTCGCCCGTATTTATTTCAAGAGGGGGCATTCGAACCAACGTTAAAACTTCACAAGATTTACAGCTCGGATTAACTAAATATATATGGACCCCGAAGATAAAATACCCAATTCTACCGAGCTGATTGATCTAAAAATCGTATACGCGTCTTTAAGAAAACATCTAAATATCCATTTATACTAACGTTTCCGGAATTCGAACACAATTTTATAGCGAGCTTTCGCTTCTTGTCGCTACTCTACGATAAAGTTGTTACATTCTTCTACCTCATCCCCCTCCCTCCGCCCTTCCGTTCCGAACGATGTACATTCTTTTTATCTTTTTTGCGGTTTTTCTCCCGTCGCCTCCGCCAGTTTTCACGACATTGTCGTGTTATATGGTCGAAAGTTTCTCCGGTTCATATTGTTTCGTCTCGAAAATATACGACTGGCGGTGTAATGGTGAGGGAAGAAATTTTACACGGCGATTTAACAGGCGATGAAGGAAGGAGCGTTCTTCTTAAAGTTTTCCTCGACTGTGCGCGGCTTTATTAATCGCACAAAACCGGAAGTACGAAGACTTCCCGCAGTTCTCGCTTTGTTTCCGCTTTTCTTTAGATTCAATTATAACTTTTCGCGGCATGATCTTCTTCTCTTCGTTGTCCGTCGTTTTCATCAGGAGGCGGCGATGATCGTATCGATTTGCATGGCGATCCTTGTTTGATGTAGTTCAGGACACGATAGTTAATTTCAGATATAAAGTTCGAGACCCACATCTGTTCTAATATTTATTCAAGATGTTCGGGCACTCCCTCGTTAATATTGGAATAAAGGACAACCAATTCATTCTTTAATACTAGTCTTAATTACGACGATGAGCGTAACCGTTTTGGAACGTTACATAAGATGTTCGAAGGGACTTCTCTCCATTTCGAAGCAGGTACGACATCTTAGTCTTTCTAGAATCCCCTCGAATTAGCTCGAATTTGCTGAGAGTTTTGATTAATTTGCAGATGCAACTCCCCAAGGTTACTTACAGAAGAACCACAGAAAAAAAATCAAGAGAATTTAAATCAGGCGATGTCAGTCATCTCAGCGTTCGATATCAATAAATATTAATGACACGTCAAACAGTCAGACGTTAGTTAGTCTAAACAAATGCGGTCGATGAGACAATTTATTCTCACATGATTAATTTGTTCAACAGATAACTAATGTTCGACAAAACATAGAACATCAATATCTCTTTCACCAGTCAATAACTCCAGATCTTCTTCTTCTAGATTAGTCGTCCTAATCGGCTGCGATGTTGAAGGATCTTTGTGTCTTCATCTTGGGTAGTTCGGGGATTCGCTGATGTATCTCTCCTCTCCAAGGTCTTGGTGTCGAATTTGACAATGTGGTCCCGGAGTGAATGGACATCCAGGACATTTCACCTCGTTAAACTGGTCTCTGAGTCTCCACTTGGCATTCATTCGCTCCTGCAATCCACGACATACGATCTCCTCATTTCTTGATCAAGCAAAGATCTCTGAAAGTCTCCTGGTACTATAGAGGCCTCGGCGTGCAGATAGAGGTCTTCAATCTTACAGGAAAGGTTCTTGATTCTGATCAACTTTGGATTAACACCAGTGTGGATCATCTTGTCCCAAACCGTGTCGAAAGCCCGCTCTATCTCAGCTTGAACTGGATTTTGTAAAATTTCGAGCACGAAGACCTCCTCCCCTTTCAACCTATTAAGGATAATAGCCTCGGCGATTTTGAGTAGAGGGGAAATGTGAGCGATGGGGCTGTAGTTCTGCCCCTTTTAGGGATCAAGATGGAATTGAAGAGCAGAGCAAAATAATCCAAGAGCGTATCCGGAAGCCTTGTAAGAGTTGACGTCTGGATTGGAGGTCTTGTCCTCTTATCTAGTCTTAATAAAGTATTTAATTTCATCTCTTGAGGTGTTTCGAGAATGGCTTCACCCTCCAAAGAAAGGAGATTGTTAATACTGTTTTCGATTTCATTTTCAGCTTCCTCGATGATGAATCTGATCATCATCGACGCCCTGTCTGCAGCGGAATAAACTATCCCTTCTAGCCCATGAATCAAAATACTGGGACAAATCACAAAACTGATGTTCTTATATAGGAATGTGTTAAAATGTCTTCTTTTAAAACCAGAAAACGATCCAAACTCATCCAAAATTAATACCACATTCTGTATTAGGGATTGCCGCCCCCCACAGCCTTAAAAAAATGTTTGTCTTTATCTGGGAGGACTGTAATATCACGTTCATGTCGCTATTGCTTGCAGATCATTTATGATTACTGATCAAATGGACGCAAAAAAGTTCAGCTCAGATTTTAAATTAAAAAAAAACAAGGACAAGATGAAGCTTCAAAAAACGACGTTGAAGCAAAAAATTCTTCCTGCACCCACACTGATCATTATGAACAGAAGCGCCCACTGAATTTTTTCTTTATACAGGGTTTCCACGGCCAAGTGGGACATAGGGAGAATACATATAAAATCGGTTTTCGGTGAATATTATCTCCCTAATACTACTTCATTCAAAATTAAGGGGGCGCATATTATAACTGGGTTAACAATGAACATCTCCACAATCATAGTACAAAGAAAGTCATTTTAATAAAGCCAAAAAATTATTATTTTTAAATCTATTATATAAAGAAATTGGATTGAATAAAGAAATAAAATTTGCATTTGCAAAGTGCAACCATATTTTAGACTCTGACCAAACTTTCTACAATCAAGATCTGCATCTTCATCTTCGACAGCATCTGTTCCCAAGGATAAATTTGTAATCGGTTTGAGGAACGCGATTATTCTGGATAGATTATGTAAAGAGGAACACAATTGTGACTTGGATCAGATTGTTGAAGTTGCTTGAAAGAAGGAAGCTTCTTTAACGTCTAGAAGTGGATTTTCGAACTTCCTCAACAAAATCAATATCGTGAAGGACAGGATACCATTATTTAAGAACAAGAATGGTTCTTTAAGGTCTGCAAAACCTGGGAATGAAGGTGTTTCTTGTAAGGTTAGCGAATCTGTAGCTAAAGAAAACATGGTACCTCTTACAGTTGCCTCCCCAGCAATTGTATTTGTAATTTTAAAAATTGTAAATATAGAACTTTCCAGTTTAAAATATGCAAAACGGTTGGTCATTTGGCTAAAGTTTGCAGATCCAATACGTATTTTGTAGCCGCAGTTGACAATACTTCAAATTTGACATGTAATACAGATTGTCATATCTTAGATTTTATCGAAATGAATGTTGTAATTCCAAGTAATGGTTTCGTGCAACCTGTCAAAGTTTAAATGGCAATTAATAATAGACCTTTATTGATGGAACTTGACTTCGGAACGTTTGAAATTTTACGAAGGTACAATTAATTATTGTGCCTGAAGGTGAAATTTGGGGATCTGTCAAATATGACAATCGTAGGTTCATAGGTGTTAAGAATATGTCAACGTGTTTAATAGGTAGAGATCTGAAAATTCTCTGGAAATTAAAAAGGAAATCCGCTCAGATATGTGAGAGATTGCTTGATTGAGCGGCGGGATAGGGGAGGGAGGCGGCAGAGGAGGAGGAGGGAGGAGTTGGTCATCAGAAGCTTGTAATGGTATTAGACCATTTGCTCGAAGATCTGTGGAAATAAGTATTGATCAAGGATTATTGATGTGGGTGTTGTACAGGGTTTCCACGGCCGACTGGGACATAGGGAGAATAGATATAAAATCGGTTTTCGGTGAATATTATTTCCCTAATACTACTTCATTCAAAATTAAGGGGCGCATATTATAACTGGGTTAACAATGAACATCTCCACAATCATAGTACAAAGAAAGTCATTTTAATAAAGCCAAAAAATTATTATTTTTAAATCTATTGTTCGTGAATTGCTAATAAGGCTTTTAATACGTGAGTTAGTGCAAGCGTCCGTGGCGTAATGGTTCGCGCAACGGCTTAATAACGCAAATGCAAGGATTGTTTAGGGTTCGAATCCCGGCAGATTAGTTTTATTTTTTAATTTTTATCACCAACAATAATGCTACAAATTCAATAACACTACAAAAATCAGAGATTTTGAAGACTATAAAATCGATATTTTGAGGATTAATGTAAATAATGAACAATTTTTACAATAAAAAAATGATCACGTGCTATATTATTCGATTTTTAATTGTTACTAACGACGAATCATTTGTCAAAATAAACAACAAAACTTAATAAGATTAAAAAAAATAAAATTCATTTCTCGGATTCGAACCCCAAACAATCTGTGCCTTACGTTATTAGGGCGTCGCGTGAACGTCTGCGCCACGGCCGCTTGCACTAACTGACGTATTAAAAGCCTTATTAGGAATTCACGTACAATAGGTTTAAAAAGATTAATTTTTTGGCTTTATTAAAATGACTTTCTTTGTACTATGATTGTGGAAATGTTCGTTGTTAACCCAGTTATAATATCCGGCACTTAAATTTGGATGAAGTAGTATTAGGGAGATAATATTCACTGAAAACCGATTTTACATGTATTCTCCCTATGTCCCACTTGGCCGTGGAAACCCTGTATATGCCTTCAGTTTGTCGAGGAAACTGAAGGCAAAGTTGAAAACAAACTTGACCTAAATCACGGTCAGTCTCTAATAGAGAACTGCTGTTCAATGGCCTAATATTTAGATGCAAAGAACTCTATCAAATCAATGGTAATCATTTTCTGGACATTTTAAATCTACAAAAGAGCTGAGTACTTTTTCCCAATGATTTCTGGCAGTCTATATATCCTCATGTTATACTAACTTCAAATTGCACCTTGATTATAACATTATGTAATAATAAAATATAAATTGGCTTCAAGGACCTATATTAGGACCAGTATTTTTATCATATTTTTCAACAATCTGTTTGATGTAATTCCGAATATTTTGTTCAAACTTAATAGCTTTCCATACGGAACTACCTTCATAACTCACACTGAAACGACTAAAAGGAACGAAACCATCAATAAAAGGCAGCAAGAAGCATATGTAAGGTTAAATCGGATATATATAAAAAAAAAAACTATAGGAAGCATACATCGAAGCGCGAAAATGAAAAAGGTAGCTGACGTGCGAAATCAGGAGGAAAAAAAAAGGAAAAACGAAAGGAAATAAGAAAAATAGAAGGAAAGTAGAACATTGGAAACGAACTGCAGAGGTTATCCGGGACCACATCTGTTGTAGTTCGAATAAAATATTGGGAACCCTACAACACTCATACGTTATTTTCTATCGACTTTGTATATATGGCGGAGTACAGTAGCTACGTGTTGCGAATTGATTTTAATATTTACGATTGCCATGGATGTGTGCATTTTCCATTTTTGGTCTCACGTACAATACAATAGTCGGTTTTGTGAAATTGAAAATGTTTTCTCGGGCGACGAAATATTCCCTGCTTCCATCTCTCTAAACGGCATTGTATTAAATTTTATTTTCCACGGGAGTTCGATTGAGGATTTCACGTCGAGAATGCTGTAAATTTGAAGTGGAAGATTTTCCAATTAAGCGCATTTATCGCGTTCGGTAATTACGATGAATGAAAAAAAAAAAAATTCGAATTTAAATTTTTTATAATAATATGATTTATCCACAAGTTTTACATCGCGTTATTACGTAACCTTTAGTCCCTAAGCGGTTACCGCTTTAAATGAGATAAAGTTTCAGGAACAAAGTACATACGAAGCGTTTTCGGACACCGTCCGTATGGAAACGACATCCATCCCTTTCATTTTACATCGTTCACGTCACGTCCCTTTTACCATGTTGTCAGAGTCTGAATTTCGTAAAACTTTTATTGCTCGCGTGAAACTTTTTTCGTGCTTTTTTAATTGAGTAATTAATCAAATCCTTGTCAACTAGGAATTGGACGTATTCTACACCTAGATGGACATATGCACCACTCAAACGGAAAAAAAAAGAGTTAAAAAAAATCGCCCTCTCGTACCGCGAATTCCGGTAAATTTCTCCCAAGTGATATACAAAGTTATGCTCTAAATTTTGGTAATTAAATTGTTTTAGTATATAAATATATATGATACAAATGCATAAGTTTTCGGTATTAATGTCTTCTATAATGCTCTTACTAATTCACCTGCTTTTGAAAGCAGCTTACCTAGTTTTGAGTTGCTTTCAAAAACAAGTAAGATGTTTCCAATACCAGGAGTGAATCAACTCCCAACCGGTTAGGTACGATGAGTACCGTCAACTGGGGTTACTTGGGACAGCAGGCATTATTATTTTGAAATGACAGCTGGTGCAATCCCGTTACGAATTTTCTAAATCAAACTGTCATACTGGCTTGACAAGTCGGTAAAATAGGTATCCTTTGTGTTGTTGTTTTGTTTTAACGTGCCGTCTTCTTTCGAAGAGAACTTTTGTAAGTAGACGATCTTCACTTGTTTTAACCCTACGTTGGTCGCGCGGTTGACAGTTGTCCCCCACCTAGTTTCTTTGGAGTGCCGATCAATTTTAAAAACAACATTTTGCGACGCCGATTTAAGTACCTCTGACTCATTACTCGACCAACTCCCCCTCATTGTTTCAGTCGTTTTGTAGGTGTCAGTTAGAACATATCAACGGTTGAAGTGTATCGGTTGACAAGTGTCACCCACGCGACTATTTACGTAACGCAGTTTTCAGTGAACAAAGTTTTAGTTTTGAGAGTACAGCAAAGATCCTGATGTATGGCTTAAATGGTACAATGAACTTAGTGATCAAGGAGAAAGTGAATCCAATGCCGAGGATATTAGTGACAAAGATGAAGAAAATGTGGTAATAGAGAGTGATCACCAATCAGATACGGAGGTAGAGTTTTCGGACAACGAAACGGAATCTGAAAACGAACAAAGTGAAGCTTATCTTTCAAATGTCTACATAGGAAAAGATGGGGAAACAAAGTGGCGAAAAACTCAACCTCAGATAAATGTAAGAACACGGTCTCATAATATTATCACCCATTTACCTGGCCCTAAGCGTGGAGCGCGTGATGCTAAAACAGAAATAGAGACATTAAATTTATTTATCGACGACATAGTTGTAACAATGACTACTACTTGTACTAACATTTATATCGAACAAGTTCGTAATAATTTTGCAAGAGATAGGGATGCAAGAAATACCGATACAACAGAAATGAAAGGATTCATAGGTCTGCTTTATCTTATAGGCACATTGAGGTGCTCTCGCAAGAATGTGCATATGTTGTGGGACAACTCTCGTGGAAACGGTGTTGAATCTTGTTATCTAACCATGACTGAATATCGATTTCGTTTTCTGCTAACGGTTTGACAACATCAACGACCGTAATACGCGCAGAGAAGTTGATAAAATGGCAGCTATAAGAGAATTATTTGAAGTTTTTGTAAACAACTTTGAAAGGCAATATTCTCCTAGTGAGTACCTTACCATTGATGAGCAGTTACTTGCCTTCAGAGGTCGCTGCTCTTTCAGACAATACATTCCAAAAGCCAAGCAAATACGGAATTAAAACGTTTGCTTTGGTAGATGCCCGAACGGCTTACACAGTCAAACTAGAAACGTACGTTGGTTTGCAACCGCCAGGACCATACAGGCAAAACAATAATGCTAAGGATATTGTTATGCGAATGGTAGAGCCAGTTCAGGGCACCAACAGAAATATAACTGGAGACAATTGGTTCACCAGCATCCCACTAGCCAATGACTTACTAAATGAAAAAAAATTGACATATGTTGGGACAATAAGAAAAAACAAGAGAGAAATTCCAAAAGAATTCTTGCCAAACAAGGAATGAAACGAATACACATCACTTTTTGGCTTTCAAGAGAAACGCACCATACTTTCATATTGTCCTAAAAAAAAACAAAGTAGTTTTGATGATTTCGACCATGCATCATGATAGCTGCGTGGATGATGAAACAGGCGACATGCAAAAACCAGAGATTATAACTTTTTATAATCGTACCAAAGTAGGTGTTGATTTAGTGGATCAACTTTGCCAAAAAAATAACGTAGCAAGAAATACGAGGCGCTGGCCCATGGTGGTATTCGACAATTTATTGAATATCGCTGCATCGCTGCGCCCTCTGCATTTTTTCTTGTAATAATAATGTTGAGGGTAAATTGAGCAGATCCCAGTTTATTCAAGCCGCGGTATGGGAAATGACAAAGCCTCAAATACAGAGTAGAGCACAAATATTACAAGTTCCAAGAGAAATTCGTCGAAGAGCTGGGGTTCTGTTAGGAGAACAACCATCTGCATCCAGCGCTCCGGATGACCCACGGCAGGGATCTAGAGGACGTTGTTTTTACTGTGGACGAGCTCTCGGGTCGGCGTTCACTCTCGGGTCGGCGTTCACCCTATAGCGTCGACCCTTAAAACTCTGCGGCTGCACTACCCCATCCCTGGTCTCATAGTTCCAGGGTAACGGGCGTGGCGGGAGTAGACTTCATATATAGGGGAGGATGCTTGGGCGTAGGCATGGGCATACGCTCCGGTGTCCGGCCGCTAACCGTCGGAATATACGGAGGGTAAGTGAGGCACCCTACGGCGCTTACCTAGAGAACTCTGCAGCTGCACTACCCCATCCTTGGTGGCCACACTCAGGGAAACGGGCGTGGCGAGAGAATTTGGCGAAGATAGTAGGGGAGGATAAAAGTCGGTTCGCCGAGGAGTAGTCCGCCCGCTGGTTGTCTGTTCATCCTAAAACAACTCGGTGATTCTGGGACCCTACGATTTCACTGTAGCTGCCGCGGATACTTGATCGCCGGAGGGGCGAAAGGGTTGGCGCGGTTGGCATTTTGGGGTAGGGCTTTTGCCCGGCCGTCCCCGTAGTTCAGGCTTAATTCACGGGCGGGCTGGTTGTACCTCACGGCCAGATTCCGTTTCCCACGCTTGGCCGATAGTAGCCATCCGCAAGGAGGCCTAGGCCCCGTGGGTTTAGATATGAGGTAGGAGTTCGCTAAAGCATCTCCAACGGTGACCCGTCCAACGTTGACAAGAAAACTTGTCTAACATGGGTAGCACGGGGGAGAGGAGCCCACCGGTTCGCCGGGCCTCTCCGCGAGGTGTCGGTCTCGTGCGGGCAACTGGTTTCGTGCCTCTTTGTCCTGAGGAGTGTGTGCACTTTCTCCTGATTGCCGCATACCTAACGGTCGGTCGGCAGCTGGTGCTCCTTTGGGGTCCAGCAACCACTTTCGTGTGGACGAGCTTGTGATAAAACAACCAGAAAATGGTGTGTAAAATGTAAAAACTGGGCGTGCAATGATCATCTCAAAGAAATTTGCATTAGTTGTTGTGAAAATGAAAGAGAATAATAAAACAACGTATTTTGTAAATATATTACATTCTTTTAGCTTTGTATGCATATGTTTGTTTTACCATTTATATTATTTAGTGTTTGAAGCACTCTTTGGACCTTATAAATAAATTATTTCTGAAAAATATTGCTCTATGCATTCGATTTTAGGTGGTTGACCAAACTTGAGACGAAAGGTGACGCGACTAACGTAGGGTTAAATTGCTAAAAGTGTGTCATGTGCCCTTCAAAAACTAATCAAGTTACCAGGAAATTAAAAATCCCGATTCTTCCCTGAAATCTCCTTAACAGAACCATGCTATAAGCTAACCTCAAAAACATCACGTCAAAGAGGGAGGGGCTACAATGTAAAAATGCATGTTTTTGCAGGTTAAATTGGGACATGCCCAGAGTACACCGCAGACAGCTGGGTTGCCGGCGATATAGGGATTATTCCCATGAAACGATGGAAAGAGCGCTACAAGAGCATACCGACGGTAACTTGTCACTCAGACAAGCAGAGGAGCGCTATGGGATTCCCCGTTCTACTTTAAATCGAAAATTCCATGGGAAAAATCCACATAAACCCGGAAGACAACCAGTTTTTGGCCCAACTGAAGAGGACAACATTGTTAAGGCAATTACAACCGCCGCCGAGTGGGGTTACCCCATGAAGACGACCGAAATCCGAGAACTAGTCAAAAATTATCTCGATCGAAAAGGTGTAGTTGAAAGGTGCTTCAAGGAGAACCGCCCTGGTCCTGATTGGATGCAAAATTTTCTACACAGACACAAAGAACTTTCCAAACGTCTTGCGCAAAACATTAAGCGGTACAGGAGCGAGGTTACCGAGGTAGAGGTGAATGAATATTTCGATCATTTAGAAATGAGTCTGGAAGGAATGGAACCAGATAATGTGTTAAATTTCGACGAAACAAACCTGACAGATGATCCGGGACAGCAGCATGTGATTGTTAGACGAGATAAGAAAAGAGCTATTAGAGTCATGGATCATTCAAAATCTTCAACCTCAGTCATGTTTTGCGTAAGCGCTTCGGGAATTCTACTTCCTCCGTATATTGTATACAAAGCCAGAGATTTGTATCCAGAGTGGATGGAAGGAGGTGAATTGGATTTTCAGTATAATAGAACAAAATCTGGTTGATTTGATAGTATTATATTCGAAGATTGGTTTTGTAAGGTCGGCATACCTTATTTCAGACATCGAGAGGGCAAAAAGGCTCGGAGATAATCTGGCTTCACACCTATCAGTCAAAATCATTGAAGAATGCGAGCGGCAGGGAATAATATTTCTATTTCTACCACCTAATAGCACACATGCTTGTCAACCGTTAGATATCTCATATTTTGCTCCGCTGAAAAAACTGTGAAGGCACAAGCTAACCCAGTGGAAAGAAACACACAGCGGCTGCCTTCCAAAATCTGAGTTCCCAAGTCTTCTAAAGACCACCTTATTAGAGCTAGCACCAGCGAGTAAAAAAAACATTTTATCTGGATTCCGCTCATCTGGGATATTCCCTATAAATAGGATGGAAGTCTTGAAACAACTTCCAAGTTATAATCAGGCCGAGCACTCGGATCAACTGGACCAAGCATTTGAAGCACTTATAAAAAAGCACGTTGTTCAACCGAAAGCTCCGGCCCGAAAACGAAAGAAGTTGGATATCAAGCCTGGAGAATCTGTTTCATTAAGGAGTTTGCGGGAAAGTGAAGAGCTCACAAACAACACCGTTGAAAGAAGTGATTCAGAGGATGACCTGGACATCATTATGAACGAAGGTCAGGACGATGATGAACCTGAACCTTCCTGCTCCAATCTCCAAATAAACAAAGAGAACGAAGAAACTGATATCGAGGAACCTTCCAGTGGTTTTGTACAACCTCACCTTACCAAAGCAGACCTTAAAGAGAAAGATTTTGTTATAGCCGAATTCTGTTACAATAAGGGGACCAAAAGAGAATGTTTGAAACGGTTCGTTGCTCAAATCATGGCTGTGACAAAAACAAGTTATACAGTGAGATGTTTAAGGCGTTATAGAGAAACTGAAAATATATTTATTTTTTCCCAACATTTATGACGATAATGCAATCAACTTCGATCAAATCAGTAAACTTCTACCGAAGCCGACCGAAAAACGTGGCCTTCGAATTTTTCCTTACAATATTGTATTGTAAAACTTGTGTTCTTGATGTGTTTAGATTGTAAGAATATTAAGACGAATTCCTTTTTAGAGTTTTGTTACATGAGAGTGCAGTTTTGGTTACTGAAATATATAATTTTTGCTTTTTTTACCTTGCAAGGTCCAAAAACTTTTATTTTTTTATTTTTTGCTGTCCCAATGAAGAATGGAGAAGTACAAGATGATTTTTAAGGCAATTTTAAGGTATGTCTCAATTTACCCCATTCATGGCCTAAATTGGGACATATTTCAAATTTAAAAAAATGGTTGTAGATATTCGATTTTTGGAAAACAAACTTCTCCATAAGGTGGACAGATGAGCGCTCTACCGATGTACATCATCAGTTTTTATAAATTCAATTTCCTTACTCTGTGAGCGCCAAAAATGTCTCAAAAGTGTTCCAAGTAACCCCAGTTGACGGTACATCAAGTGGACATACGAGGGAGCGTTTTTATATTCGCGGAATGGGGGATAAGGAGTGGAGATAAAAAAACCAAATTACGCCGAAACTGCCTCCTTGACTTCATCAACGGCAGTAAATTTTTTACCCCGCAGCTCTTTTTTCATTTTCGGAAACAGGTAATAATCACTCTGGACCAGGTCCGGGCTGTAGGGTGGGTGATTCACAATTTCGAAGCCCACCTTATGCAGGGCAGCTAACGCAACGCGGCTCTTGTAGACGGACGCGTTGTCGTGCAAAAGCAGCACACCTTTCGTCAATTTTCCCCGTCTTTTCTCTTTAATGGCTTCTTTTAGTCGCTCTAATATTGAAGCGTAATATTCTCCGGTTATAGAAACGCCTTTATCTTTATAATCAATCAACAATATTCTTTCCGAGTCCCAAAATACCGTTGCCATGAGTTTCCCAGCTGATTGTGACACTTTAAATTTCTTGGGAGGTGCTGTGCCCTTTTTATGCCACTGCATGGAGTCTTGTTTGGACTCAGGTTCATAATGATGAACCCAAGTTTCGTCTCCAGTAACAATTCGACTCAATACACCATCCTTGTCTTCATTACAGAGGTCCAAAAATGCACGCGAACACGCGATTTTTTCCATATTTCACTTTTCACTCCTGATTTTGTTACTTGGTTGACGATACCTCAAAGACTAACTGTCTAATCTATGATCTTGCTTTCTCCTTCTAGGGTTGGACAATGCCCTTATACCCTTTTGTCCTCCATTTGTACGGGACCATCCCCGTTGTTTGAAACATTTTGGGAGTTTTGTCATCTTTTGTATTTAGTAGAAGGGAGAAGTTAGTCAGGTACGTCGGTGGTTAAACAAAAACAATGTATATAAAAAAAATGTTTTTAATAGAATAAAAAGGGACGTATATTAGTGTATACTGGACATCACAACACGAAAAAAGATTTAAAAAACGTCAAAAACCATAAAAAGAGAAGGTCAGTTTGAGCGAAGTTGTATTAACAAAAAGGAGGGCTAGATCGTCTCAGTCGTGGTGGAGATTCTCTTCACATTGACGCGGGGAGGGGGTCTATCCGGGTCGAGGGTGGTTAGTTCTTTGACTAAGGTGTGGCTGGACCTCGAAACTCTTGATAGAGTTTTTTCGGCAAGTGTAGCAGCATACTGGAGTAACGTCGGTATGTTAAGGTCCTGATGGATCTGAACATTCCTAACATACCAGGGTGCTTTGGTAATGCATCTTAGGATTTTATTTTGCAGGATAACTGTCTAATAACAATGAAACTTCGTATTTATACTAATTATGAGTCGCTGCACAGGCCACGCCCCCAATGCCCCTAATCACCCCCCTACAACCCGCTCATTTCGCGAATATAAAAACGCTCCCTCGTAATTTGTCTATGTGAAGAATATTACTTTACAGTTTTCAAGTTACGATGGTGGTCCAATCAAGGCAACGGTCCAATTTCGGCTACTCAAGCAGAGCTGACATTCAGGAATCACCTTACTACCAAAAGCAATAAAAGAGATTAAGGACCGAATGCTGCACCCTACTTTCAACGCTTCCACCTTTCTGGTTTGTATTAGTTCTAGCCTTGCTCAAAAGAATAGAATACAATCTGAATTATTAACCAATAGAGTAGCAGTTTCGAACATTTAAACTCTTTTATTCCTTGTCTTAATAGGCAAACCTACTGGTATCACATGATAACACATTCAGTTGTATTATTTCCAGTTTCTTCAGTTTCGTTTTCCATTTTTTTTTGTTATTACCGCAACTGTGGACAGCACATAATTTACTACATACTTACCTATCATTTATGATCTCCACCTGCACCTCGTACGGTGGTCCACCAACAAATACCTCGCATCATAGTTTACTAAACGTAAGCTTCGCACCGCGCTAGCTGAGAGTTTATCGCGGTTTCAGCGGGTAACGTAATACGAAGGAGTAGAACCAGCAGGTCAGCCTAAATTGTAAAGTATGCAATTTCGGAGCTTTTATTACGCGGTTTATCCAACCGCTGAATCTGCGGCGTACACTCTTACAATAAAAAGAGAGAGAGAGAGCGTTTAAATTATAAACTGAGCTAACCATTTTTTCCACCACCCCTCCTACATCAAGAATTCGCACCTTAATTATCCCAGTTTGATGCACGTATTTAAATGCGGTTAGAGTGTCACGGACGCATCGCTTTTAAGTTAATACAGAAGCTCGCCACTACTCTACCGCTAGTCTAGAAAGATAATACGTAATGACGGGTGGAAAAGGACACGCTTTTCGTTTTAGTTTCGAAACTGGATTACGCGGTCGTGTTCAGCATGCTTCATAACTACAGAACAGTTTTCCCCGGGATATTCCAACCACCTCCTTCCATCTCACCCATCTACTCACTGTATAGTCGTTATTCGCGACTAGCACACGGAATACAAATATGTTGCTTTCCATTGATTATGTTCCGTATATGACCTAAGACAATGTTCTGTAGTTGACGCGTCAGAACTAACTTTTCACTATGTTGGTTTAAAGCGTAACAAGTGTAATTCCGCATGGTGAGTTCGGCGTGTTCGTTAAAACGGCTGTTTTCATCGAATAACCCGTAACATGTTTAATTAGACGGTTGTCTTGAATATAGATAATAATCTAGTGGCGTATGTCACGTTTTTGTTTTACAATGGTATTGCATAATGAGGAAAAATGAAATTTCGATTCGTTTTTGGTCTGGACACAATAATTGTGGCCATACCACAGAGCGGCATTCATGATAAGGACTAGAATTCTTAGGACAGAATTTGAAAGTCTCATAATCACGGTACTAGTAATGGAGTCTGGACCCGGAGCTTTTACCAGTTTGCAGATCTTAAGGGTAGCCTTCCCCCGTTGAGGTGTGGTAGGCTATCCACCGTAGCATCAACCTGATCGCTCCTATTGTCATCGGAGTCACTCTCTATAGAAACGTCGTGTATTGACTGGAAATGGTCTGTTAGGACCTCAGCCTTAGAATAAGCATCGACCCTCCACCACATCACAAGCAAAATTGAAGAGTCACTAATGTCAAAAAATAGCCCTTAGAGGGTGCTTTTGATAACACCTCATTCGAGAGCGTAGAAAGGGCGGCTTCTGGACTGAGTATCAGTGCTGATAAGACCAATATCGTGGCCTTTACCCGCCGACGAAAGCAGGATGGCCTAAATCCGCTTACATTGAAGAGGGTTAGCATAGAGATGGTGGAGGAGGTAAAGTATCTTGGAGTAACATTAGACTCCAAACTTACCTGGAACCAACATTTGGACAGAATTACCAAAAAAGCGGCGACAGCGTTAACGCTGGTAAGACGCACATATGGAAAGAAATGGGGGCTAAGACCAGACATGCTGAGTTGGATATACAGCATGGTGGTTAAGCCAGTAATGACGTATGCAGCTTTGGTATGGTGGACAAAGACGCAACAAAGGAACGCTATTCAGAAGCTGAGCAAGCTGCAAAGACTTGCCTGCCTAGGAATAACGGGAGCAATGCGGTCGACACCGACTGCAGCCATGGAGGCACTCCTGGACTTGCCACCGTTGCACCTGGTCATACAGGGGGAGGTAAGGATGGGGGCATACAGGCTGTAACACACATCGACTCCGAAAAGGGTCAATACAAATCATATGTCGATAACTGAGCATGTGGGAAAGGGGGTGTTGGAAATGTGGACCGACCACATGCCGGTAAGACATATTATGGGAATCCCTTCACGGTGTCTATAGCGGACGGACGGGAAGAGGCTGCCAGGTATGCACTGAGAATCAAAGAGCAAGACTTAGTCTGGTACACGGACGGATCTAAGACGGCTAATGGTACCGGTGCAGGGATATGCTCTCAGAATGAGGGCCACAGGTACGCACTGGGGAGGTATGCTTCTGTGTTTCAGGCGGAAGTATATGCTATTCTACAATGCGCACACACAATGAATGTGAAAGCGGTGACCAACAGAAGAATTCACATCATGTCTGATAGCCAACCAGCATTGAAGGCGTTATTCAGCCGGAAGGTGTCGTCCAGGCTGGTGACGGAATGCCTCGACGAACTGGTGGAACTGTCGATCCGGAACAAGATTTGGTTGACTTGTATATGGATGGTCGGACGGGTCTGGAGAGGAAAAAAAAGGGCGGCTTGTGCAAAAAGGTTTCACCAATTGACGACTGAATGGATTAAAGCCATGTTACAAAGTCGACGAATAAGGGCTACGCTAGGATCAGAAACCGAGATTCAAGAATAAGCCTTCTGGTGTCTTGTTGTTGATGATCTTATATGTAACCTTACCACAGACGGATATGAGGTGCAAGGGTACGCTGACGACCTGGTAATCATGATCAAATCATATCACAAGTTATGCAAAGGGCTCTCGACTACAGCATAGTTGCTGCAAAAATCATAACCTGCGTATAAAACTCCAACAAATTACTATCGTCCCTTTCGCAAGGAGAAGAAAAGTCTATTTTAAACCTGCTTCTATAGAGGGAAAAAGTATTAGCTTCAACAATGAAGCTAATGCGTTACATTGGACAGCAAATTGTCGTGGAACCTCCATATTAACTACTTACAGAAAAAAAGCCGTAAAGGCATCGCTAATTTGCCGAAGACTGCTCGGTAAGTCCTGGGGTCTCAAGCCTCAAATAATCCTATGGTCATATACAGTAATTATAAAACCCATGATCACCTATGCTGCTTTGGTATGGTTGCCAAAAACAACACAGAAGACTGTACAACAACAGCTTCAACAAATCCAAAGACTCACTTGTCTAAATGTCACAAGAGTCAATGGACAGTCAAGCGGCGTTGAAGGGTGTGAGTTCCTACACATACAAGTCCAGTCTGTTGCATGCAAGGCAGATAAGCTTGCCAAAGAAGCAGCGAAAATGCCTTTCATTGGACCTTATCCCTGTTGTGGGCTGCAAAAGAGCCACCTAAAACAAATGGGAGGTCAACAGAAAGGCCTCCCAGTGGCAGAATACGCCAGGGCAAAAGCAGGCGAAAGCACTGTTATCAGGATCGCCTAAGACAGCACAGTCGTTGCTATCTTTCAGCAAAGTGGACCTTAGACTACTGGCAGGGTTTCTGACAGGTCATATGGCCCTGTAGTACCACTTAAATAAACTCGGAAAAGCTGAAGATCAAATCTGCCGTCTACGTCAAAAAGATCGAAAAACGGCTGTGTAATTGTGTTGACAACAACACTTCCTGACATCCGGGACAGAAATCCCAAACTAATTCTAAGGTTCATCAAAAGCCTCCAACTAGTCTAACAACTAGAAGGGCAATGTTACAATATATCCTTGCAGGTTGCGGTAACTGAAGGCAACTGTGCCACTGCCCACAAATCTAATCTAAGCATCGTATACAAGGCAATTTAGGCCATGAAGTAGAATTTTTGCTTGCTGCGTTGAAGAGTCTTTGCAAGCTTCCAGACCGAACCATCCTTTATTGATGCTGAAGACATCCTCTTCCGCCATTTCTCGCTGTGATGTTGATCGAGCGCAACCTTCAGTTTCCTGTAGAGAGTTTCTTGTTTGTTGCGTTTAAGAGCCTATGCACGCTTCCAGACCGAACCATCCTTAATTGATGCTGAAGATATCCTCTTCCACCATTTCTCGCTGTTATATTGACCGAGAGCAACCTTCAGTTTCCTGTAGAGGGTTCCTTGTTTATTGCGTTTAAGAGCCTTGGCAAGCTTCCAGACCGAACCATCCTTTATTGATGCTGAAGACATCCTCTTCCGCCATTTCTCGCTGTGATGTTGATCGAGCGCAACCTTCAATTTCCTGTAGAGAGTTTCTTGTTTGTTGCGTTTAAGAGCCTTCGCAAGCTTCCAGACAGAACCATATTCCCTCGATGCGAAAGACATCCTGTCCAGTGCGACCTTCAGTTTCCACGATAAGATGTTTATATCACGTGGGTCTAAGGTCCTGTGAATGTTCTTCCTCTGTCTCTTCTTGTCCCTAACAAGAGTTGTGTTCTCTAAAGGGAACCATTTATCTGGTTGTGGTACAGTCAGATGGAGGTCGATTGAAGATCAACTCCACACTAAAGCGTTAATAGGGGATGTGGCCACTAAATTCTCTGAAATCCTAATTAGACGCAATAAAAAAACAAGTTAAGATCATTATTGGAATGACAACTGGACACTGTCCCCCTGAGGAAGCATCTATACAACACAGGTCGGATGAGCGAATCCTGGTGCAGAAGATGCGAGTTAGAGGAGGAAACAAATTTACATGTAATCTGCACATGTGAGGACTTGAAGGTACTCAGGCAGAAACATTTTGGAAAGGATCTACTGGAGCCTTCGAGGGTACTCAAGTTGGGCAAGATATTAGACGTTATAGAGGATACTAAACTGCTGAAGTAGGAGGATGGTACAACCTTAAGGGTGTCCAACCCTAAGTCGCTTATTAATTACGTCACAAAAATAAGATCGTGTCGTCTTCCAGTTTTATAATTCTACACTCTCATACGAAGTTTTTCTTTTCGCGAAGAAGCAAAGACTTTACCAAAAAAAAAAAAAAGTGCCTATCCCTACCTACCTAAATCCCTTAAGCGGAAAATAGCAGAATTTGTCGTATACCTAGTAAAATTCTCGTTTTCCTCCACATTCTATCACAGCGTTCTCAACACGCACACACACACACACACACACATAGGAGATATAAAATTATACGCGATGTAGAAAAACACCAGGGCAAATCTGGTGTCATGCATAAGAACGTAGAGAGAGAGAGAGAGCGTAGCTGTTTTCCCTATTACCCGTCTCGCGGAAAGAGAAAGCGCCCCGACGTCTTTCGGTCGCGGCATCCTAAGCGATTCCATCATAAAATTTAATATCGTGTTACGTTTAACCTAATATGACTAGGGATTCTTTTTTGACGTTTATACAAGAAGCGACGTTGCATACTTTAGAGCAACGTTCATCTTGCGTTCAGCCATCCCCCCATCACCGTCTAATTTGATGCGAAACTAAACGTGGAAAGGAGAACAATATTTTCTGGGTATAATATTATATAAAAAACTAATTTTTTTAATCCGCAACCATTCTTAAAATACCACAATAAATTGTAGCAATAACTCTCGACGATTTTCAAGTATACAGGCTTTCATCGCATGATATAGTCGCGACAAACGTAGCAAACAAAACGAGCAATGAAAGCACCATCAGTAAAAAAATCCGTATACCTATTTCCCCTGTACGTGCACATGATCTTTATTTATGGCGGCACTTCCGTGCTGATTTCGATAAATAAGTACACATTTGTAAAGGAACAAAAAGAGAGGGAAAAAGTACAGTAGTAACTCGCTTCGCGGGAGCTATGCTCTCAGCGATAAATTCCGAAAAAACAACGCTTGTCTTCCCACTACAGTAGAGACAATTGGTACATATTTGTCCGAGCGACAAATTCATTCTCATATTTTTTTTTTATCTTGTACATCCACAAGCACACACACACACACACATACATATATATATACGAAGATTTTCACCCGGTGTGAATCTTCGCCGGAGGTCTATTTCGTCTACTACGACCATCGAAAAGAACCACAATCGCGAGACCGAGCAGGAAATAATAAAATGCTGTCGCTATAACGCCGGTGTGGTAGCGTTGTAAGCTCCTTAGCGACATTCCGAAGGTTTGCTCTTTAGTTATTTTCCTTCCCATTCGCGATTCGTACAACCGTGGAAATCTTAAACGCTTACCATGCACAATTCATGCATGCCAACTGTATAGTATTGTAGAGTGTATTTCTGTGGCACTTGTCGAGGTCTCGCTTGTTGGGAAATATTCTAGCGACACAAATCGGACAATGAGACAGCGCAGCGACTTCTGTAGTAAAGAATTTATTTACGCGTCACATCCGCAATTGTTGAACCGGAAATTTTTGAAGTATATTTATATACAGTGGTGGGCAAAAGTATGGAAACATTTAAATATCTCAAGCAGTTTTGAAGATATTTCTACGAAATTGGGCATTTCCATATAACCCAGTATTCTGCATAAAATATGGTTATCAGAATTATAATACTACTTCCGGTTAAACCGGAAGTTGCATTCAACTTTCAAATTTTAAATGGAACACCCTGTATGTTTAGTACGTTTATTTAAAAAAAAAAGCTTCAGACCGCAAAAGTAACAACATAGTAATGAAATACTACAAAATTAATAGATGTTCAAACTGATCACCATTAGTTTCTTGACAGTATTCTAACCTACGCTTGAATCCGACAGTTCCGTAATTCCATAATTCTTAACCTTAAATTAAATTAAATTAACCTTAGACTTTAGATATCTCCACAAGAAAAAGTCTAATGTAGAAAGATCAGGTGATGTAGCCGGGCCATTCAACAATACCTCTTCGGCCAATCCACTTGTTGCTCTTCTTCCATTAATGCAGGAATAATTTGTTCTTCTAGAAGTTCTAAATAATTTTTACCGGTTAAAGTACCTTCCAAAAAAAACAAAATGAACCGATAATTCTATTTTGATAAATACCAGCCCAGACGTTCAATTTTTCGGGATATTGAGGGTGAACTTCTTGTACCCAATGTGGGTTAGTTTGCGACCAATAACGACAGTTGTGCCGATAAACTGTACCGTTCAAACAAAAGGCAGCCTCGTCAGAAACTACAATATTAGTTGCAATTTTGGGATCATGATTTCACAAAACTGCAATCTTCGATTAAAATCATCTTCAGACAGCTCTTGTACAAGACAAGTATAGATGATATTTTTCACGTCTTAAAACTCTTCTTACCGACCATCTTGTCGTTGTTGTTGATGTTGTCGGGACTTCTTCTAATGAGACTGCTACTTTTGGCCGTCCTACTTTAGGTAAATTACGAACGGTACCGCTGTTGCAAAAACGAAACCTACGTAATATGAATCCAATAAGAATTCCTGGATGACTATGATTTTAATGGAACAGTGGTTAAAGAAATTAGACATTAGAATGAAAAAGAAACAGAAGAAGATTCTTCGTTTTATGGATCGATGTGCAGCACATCCACCTCAAATAATTTTGGAAAATGTTCGGGTGGCATTTTTCCATCCTGCAGCCACTCGATTTGGGTATCATTGCAAATTTCATTCATTCCTATAGAAAAATGCTGGTTCAACATTTAATACTGACTGATGCAGAAAACGAAAATCTCACCATTAACTTACTACAAGCCATGGAATTTATTTCGAATGCCTGGAAGCAGGTGTCATCCCCCACGATCAAAAAACTGTTTCCGTAAATCTGGTATTCCGCTGGAAGTGGCTGCTGAAGTGGTGTAGTCATGGTGATGATAGTGACGAAATTGTACCTATAAATAACCTAGTTCTGCCGTAGGATGTAGATTTCGATACCTTTATGCACTTCGATGATAATCTAGCTGTGTGTGGGGAACTACAGGATGAGAAAATTATTGCTTATGTGTAGCAAAAACGTGGTGGTGATCAAAAAAGCGCACCAGCTTCAAGCGACACATACAATGATGATGGGGGATGACGACGTCATCACTAATAAGTTTGCAAAATGAAATGTATGCAGTTAATGCAAGAAAAGTGAAACAATCTAAATTATTTGATTTCTTTAAATCAGGACCATGTTCAAAACAACGTTTTCTTTTTTTTATTTTGTCAAATAAGGGGAGAGGTGGAGGCGGCGGTGTATTGTTTCTGTTACCGCTAGAGGGCCTCCAGGACCCCAAAATTTGACTTGTTTAGAATTTTATTTGTGAGGGCGAAAAAAATATCTTATTTTTGCAACGCCATCGTAACAACTTCGTTGTGGCAATAGGAAATATCGTTCAAAGTATTTCTAAGACAGAAATAGAGACTGCAGTTCTATGCACTCATTGTAGAGTGAAAGTTTGCATCGAAAATAATGGAGATAACTTTAGACATTTAGATCGCCACGAATCTTAACTTTATTCTGCTGTTTCCTTTTTTGTTGTCTTTCTGCATTGTTTGCACAGTTCTTTTCAAAAATCATAAAATTTACATATTTAAATATCCTTAACGCCCTCTAGTGATTATGGACAAAATAATATTAAACAGTTTGAATCACAAAACGTAGGTCAATGAAAATCCTTTCTAATAACACCAAATTTGCTAAATTTCGTTCACGAGAAGCAGAATAATTTAAATTTATAAAAGAAATTTTTACCATCCACACGGTTTTCGCTCATTTATTGGTAATTTAGCCTACTTTTTTAATTTATCGTCAAAAATATATTATTTCCATTTAATATTTTCGAGAAAAAAACAAAATTCCCGAGAAAAATTAAACAACGCCCTCTAGCATGCACGTCACTTATTAGATGGGTTCCAATTTGTAAGCATTAGATTGGGGGAGTAATGTTGTTTTCAACGAGACTAAGTTTGCAAAATTCGGTTCAATAGAACCGGAATTATAAGCGTTCCTTCAATACAAAGTTTCCTCTCCACCCCTCCTCTAATTTGACGAAATACGAAAAAGTTGTCCGATGCAAAATTTGCAAAATTAAAATAAGAATTTTGGTGATCGGTTACGCCCTCTAGCGGTCATCTTACGCTTTTCTAAATAATTTTCAGATGTTTCTCGGGGTCACTTTAGGCTGTAATATTTTTTTCCCAAAGCTGTATTGAGATAAGGCCGTGTGACATTCTTCGTTGGCCACCCGGTACATGTCCAGGGGAGCAAATCGTGTCAAAGACACATGCAAAATCCAAAAAAAATCATCCCTAAAGTTTATGTGGCTTCACAAAATAGCTGGAAGTCTATGAAGACGCTGTCCCAGGACAAAGAGGAAATAGGACGATAGTTTTAGAAGATTTTGGTAGCTGAACTTGAGTATGGCATTCAAAATTGAGGCCAAAACCTCAAAGACGTCTTTTGAAATGATACATACGGTAGGATAGAACTACCTAATCCGATTTCAAATAAATATTCCTACGTATTATATTATGACATTTATGAAAATTAAACGAGAAAATTTTTCGTTATTCTGCAGATTGGGTCCTCACGCAAGGATCGCTAACTAAAAGCTTTTAATTTAAAGTTTGTTAACAAATCACTCGCATCCCAGGCATCTATAGGATAGCAGACGGTTTTAAAATTGCTCACGCTATCTGTCGAATATGTATTAGGTACGGTAGCGGTAATAAATTTGCTTATTCGAATCCGAATTCGACTGATTCATTATTATTCCGATGTAAGATAACTTATTAATCGTAATAAATAGGTGTACGAACTTATTAACGAAATTATTCCGCATAAAATCGAAATTTATTTAAAGATTATTCCTGCTGACTGCGCCAATAATTTGTTTTACCGACCGAAGATGAATATATCCAGTAATAATGGCACACCCATATATCTAGGAGGTATAGTTCGCGACGGTTGCCAGATGCAGATGAGGCATGCGTTGTCGATATCCGGGAAAGCGATTATAACGCTCATACGTCATCGGTCGACGACAGAAGCAGGGCATCCAACATATATAGACGCGCCAACCAGCTAGCTAGCAAAGAGAACACAGGATATCCAACGGAATAAGTCGGAAAACGTGATTTTCTGCAACCAGGACCATCTCGCTTCTAGTTCGCTGCGGAGAAAGGATTCCATTAGAGGTTAGGTTGTGGGAAATTGTTTTCGTATGTCTCCGGGGCGAACAGAAATGAAGTTAGATTACTCGGACCTCTAACGTATGATTCGAATGTCGGATACGGGAATTGATTCTGTCTTCTCGTCTCTCTTATGTTCGCGTTTGTGTATGTGTATATGTATTCTACGTCTATTGATTTCTATTTTACGCTGACGATGGTGGGTAAAGGTCGTTTCGGATAGTGTACAGATACGAAACCCGGTCCACAGTCTACGCTGTCTGTTTAAGGTAATTCAATTTTAGGGAATGGATTTAAACTAGGAAACTGAAATGTTGTTGGGAAAGTCATGTGGACATGTGTACAGCGTTCGATGTCGATGGCAGCTGTTCGTTGTCAATTGCAATATTCGTAGTGACGTTTTGCTTTTAAACAAAAGCGTAGCGGTTTTTCAAAGGTACCTAGAATTGATAACTGGGAGATTTATACATTCGGATTACTCTAATAGAATGGAATTTTGTTTTAACAAATCGAAATCATCTTGATTCGCATTTTAACACACGAAGCTGTTGCTAAATTTTCTATCTATATGCTTTCGCGACGTCCGAATTTCCCACACACAACTTTATCCTCCTTTTCTTTATAAATTTAATCAAGAAGAATCTGAAATGAAGTGGCCTACAGCCATATATTTTAAGATCCTGCAGAAGGAATCTCCAAATTTATGGTCGACTACGTAGTAAGTATATATAGAAAGAAAGACCGCATGCTTTGATTGTGGAGGGTGGTAAATGTGAAGGAAGAAGCGAAAGAAAAGGAAGCGAAACATTGGAGTTTGGGAGATTCGCGATCCACCGACTTAAAGTTTGCTAGGCAAGAAATCCTCCTGGCTTTATGACAAAGCCATCGGTAACCGGATCTATACTTCCAATAAGAAAAGGGGTGCTATGTTTTTGTCGTCTTTATATCTATATATATAAATATATATAGAAAGAGAGAAAAAGAGATCTTGAAGAATAAAGAGAAGAAAAGAAGGCAAATCTATCGGTGTCGTATTAGTTGCTCAAACGGCGCTGGATATTCTTATTATGTTTTGATATTTGAGCGAAATCAAAATCGATTTAGGGTGGGATTTGGTGTCGTTCAGTTCCATTTCAAAACAAATGAATAATAATTTAGAATCGCATCTTTACAATAATCGATGCCTTTGGCACAAAATTGAGGTCCGTGATTTTCTAAGTAGGATGGGGGGGGGGATGGGGAGGATGGTTTAACACCAAATGCAACAAGGCCATCAGTTTGGCAAGAATGACCAGTTTTAATCCCACCAACGTAAACATATTTCAGGAAAAACTGGGTGAAGTCATTGGCCGATATTTATTTGAACTGGAGCAAATTTTTAATTTGGACGAAGTAATATTCTGCGATGTCTTAATTAATATTCTAACGAACTGCACATTTTATTTGTTTTTAGACGGACGTCACAACAGTACAAAAAGTCCCTAAAATATTAGGGAAAAAAGGAGAACACCAAATTGTAGGCATAATTTGTGCAGCTGGATCTGCATTACCGCCAATATGGATCCTTTCTAGGCACCGATTTGATGACAAAAGGATGATGAATGGTGCCTACAGGCTTGGCATAGGACCGCAACATCTACAAACATCAACGCCAGGGTTCGGTGCACCGGTATTGTGCCATATGACAAGTCTATTTTCAAGAAGGAAGACTTTTTGTCCTGTTATATGACGTTGTGAGCCTAGTGAAAATTTGGAAAGGAGTGAAGCATCTACATCAAAATCCAATAATAATTTGGAATTGGACATGCCAGTAACTTCTGGCAACGTAGCATTTATATCCCCTGAAATTATCCGCCCATTCCCCAAAACCCAATCAAGGAAAAGTAAACGCACATCAAGAAATAAAGGTAAATGCAGGATAGCAATTGACACGCCTGAAAAAATAGAACTTGAGGAAAGGCATGCTAAGAAGAAACCGAAAAAGGAAAAGGCCAGGACGAGGAGACTGATGAAGAGGACAAAATTTCTTGCCATGACAATTCATCTGAAGATGAACTGGTGTTTGATAGCGATGAAGATGTTCCAAATTTAAAAGATGTTCCTAAAGGAGATCACTCTAAATGAGAATGATCAAGCCTTTCTGCCATTTGCAGATGTTTTATTTAAGCTTCCTCGGCCTATTAACAAGGTAAGAAATTAATAAATATAAAAATTGTCCAAAGTACCCCCACCCTCCCCTACAGATTCGGTTCGTATCATAGCTCTGTTTACAATCCTCTAAAATGCAATAAAGTGAGATTACATTAAATGTCAAATCTCAGGCAATAATTAATTGATGGAATCGATGATTGGACTGATTTGGGTCAACAGTAGAACAAAAGAGATCCTAGATCCTCTTCATGGTACACGATTTTAGATCTGCTTCTTTGAAGATCATTTAAATAGAAAATCTCTAGATACTGTCACAAATCAATTCTACAATGTCAGGGGATTGGTACTTCATCCTGTGCATAACCTATTCGACAGGAAAGATGTTGTCTGCCTCCAGTGGTAGTTGGTATTCTACGGATAGGTAGATGCCAACAAGGTTGGTACAACTTTTGTTATTTTTATAGAATTAATAAAAATTGGTACCTGCTAAGAGACTTTTCCACCTGAACAACCCCTTCCTTCAACCCCCTCCCCTCCCCCCAACTCACCTCATCATGCATAGGCCGTGACTTTACTATATATGATCAGAATTATGGAAGATGGAATCGTACGATGTCCCTGATCAATTCTCGAATGTTCATCTTGACGAAGATGATATAATGGAATGGCATTAGAGAGAGATCAAGCAACACAGGCTTCAATCTATTTAGATGATTATTAGATGATCGAGTTGTATTTCCTTATGCCCTCCACGTTGACTTTGATGGAAAACGTGTTCACTGTTTCCTCCAAACAATTACTACTTTCTAGGCCACGTGGTTATCGGTTAACTTGGTTAACAATTTTGACACTTGATCGTTGTACACGTTTGATTCGACAAATTTGGAAAGCTGAGAGCTGAATCTATGTGTTTCTTTCTTTTGGCCAAATCTGTTTAATCTAGGTATTATCGTATTTGTTCGCGAGAGGGTGGCGTCCACTCCAAGACATGGTCGGTTGCCTCTCTTCACTGCGCCTTCTAAATTCTATCGTCTAGTCCCAATTGATCTCCAGGCTTCTGAAGAAGTCTAGGATTTTTTTAAGGGCTATAGTTCTAATATGTGCCTGCTCGAGGTAGTGGAACCTCTGTCGTTGCCCATAATGTGTTCGTCGTCTCGCTATGTTCCGAACAGAATCACAATCCACCTTGTCTATCTTCTTTAGGTAGTACTGCAGAGGGCCATGGCTAATAAGAAAAGTGTTGATGGTGTCGAGGTCTCTCTTGTTGACCACTAAAAAAGTAATAAACGTTTGAACAGTTGAAAATGAGCTTTTGAGTGAGACCCCAAAGTGGCTCTAGTCCAATAAATCTGACTGTGTTTCTTTGATCATTGAGGGTGAGCAGACAGTTCTAGCTTAATTTCGATTTAAAAGTGCAGGCCATTAGAGTCTTCATGATTTTTTTGTTACGAATATTTTGCTGAGACAACCGCATTGCAAGTTTCTTCGAGAAGGTCCAGCAAAAGGGATTACTTGGGTATGCTTACTCCTCAGACATTACAAGGTGAACGCAATTAATCATCATTACGGACTCACGTCCAACAGAGAAGCCAGATAATTTCAGATATATATAATAATATATATATAATAATTTAGATTTGGCTGAGGGCTCGGGTCTCTTGGGTGTTGTAAATTTGAGTAATTATCTAGTAGAGTGGCTGCACGATCTGGAATGGATAAAGTTTCAACTTCCGGTGTTGCTTCTACTATAAATTCTCCTACGTGGTGACTAGGTTCAAAATCAATATCGGTAAATTTTTCTAGATTCAATGGAAATATTCCAGACGTCCCAAATCCTGAAACTGCTTTTTCCATCGTAGCCACTTTCATGAAGGCTTTGTTTAAAAGTTCGGCTATATCGTATTCCGTTATTTTTTGATGACCGGTATTTGATGAGTAAAGATCATATTCCCTGAATAGTGCATTCTTCAGAGGACTAAAAAATTTCAGGTCCAGAGGCTGGAGGTGATCAGATGTATGAGGAGGAAGCGAAACCATGTCGATATTATTTTCTTTACAGAAACTATAAGCCGCAATTGATATGTTAGGTTTGACATGCTTCTGAAAGTGACCTAGCCATCGAAGAAAAAGGTCGGAGTTTATCCAACCGTTCTTAGAGCACGTATATAACGCTCCAATTGGTCCATTTTTCTCTAGAGTTTTGGGCATCCTTTTCCTAGGATATATCATCATGGCAGGGATGTAGTTGCCAGCCGCATTCATACAAAATACAGCAGATATTGTTCTCCCTTTTTCGCCGGAAATTGCAGCTCCTACTTTCTTAGATCCCTTAAGACCATAAACTTTAGGGCACTTATTTTGCACCGTGGTGATGCCTGTCTCATCCATGTTGTAGACATTCTTTGGTTGAGTCCTTGTTAAACGATGCGATCCTATTCAAACTGGTTCCTTCAGGCTACCGTAGCTTTATATCAGGTGATCTCCTTAAAAATCCATACAGCCAGTCCTTCTCAGCTAATCCCTCTTCCTTGTCGAATTTATGGACAATGTTATGTTGCTCAGCGTACCGAAAAGTTAGTCGTCTAAGACATCTGGGTGTTAGGCCATAAAATAGCTTTGCTAGTGTTAAAATATACTCTCTTAATTCAGATTCTATTTCCTCTGAAAACACAGGCTTGCAACCCAAACGGGGTGGCTTCGGCTGATTTTCTGACAGTTTTTTTCTGAGTGTCGATTCAGGAATATTGAAGGCCCTTCCTGCGTCCCTTATTTTTCTGCCATCGTTTCTTATCGCAAATAATGCGTTTTGTAAATCTGGTTTTCCTTGTATAATTCCTCGGCATCTAAGAAAATAGATTTAAAATTAAATTATGTGTGGGGGAATGGTACGCATCAGCGCATGATTACCCCTTTCGATATTAAATGACAATCTTTAATACAGTCAGCCAACTGCTTAACATAACAATGCGAAACAAGCATCAATAGATGCACAAGATCGTAAATTTCCATAAAATAAATATATTTTATCGATCTTATTTTCCGATATCAAAAAATTATAAGAACTGGCTTGATTTCACATCAACGGGGCTCGTTCCATGTAAACGTGTACACCTGATATGAGCAACGGCGTCAGTGATCCACAATAGGCATGCGAGGGTACAGCACTTGTCGATTACGCTTAAAAGCTGGTGGAATATGAAATATTTTGCTGCGCACGATTATCCGATGCGCACGATTCCCCCACTCTCCCTTACCTTATTATCTGTTCAATTTAGAAGCCAAACCCATATAAAGACCTCGAAAATTAGCTTTACAGGAAATTACCATTCGGACTCTCCAAAAAGGAAGGAATAGTCCATTCGAAGATGGCATGCAAGGAACTGACTTGTTTGATGGTTTTAATAAAAGGCATCGTTGAAATCTTAAGACGCAACCAAAATTATAGATACCATTTTATATAAGAAACAAACAAAATTAGCAATTGCAAAGGATAGAATTAATACTTTGGATAAATCAGACATGGAGAAGTTTCAATATTAGATTAAGGAACATTTCAGATCATTCAATTACAAAATAATGATTCCACACTCGTTAGACAGGCAACAATGATATTCAAAATAGTTTGGGTCATAGATTTGGTAAGCATGATCATTGTAATCGCTATTAATGTAAAAAGATTGAAAAAAAAACTGAACAAACTCAAAAACATACTTATCACACAATTTACAATTCGCACAAATTCTCTCGATACCATCAATATCCGCTGCAAACATAATACTCTTTCATAAACAATATAACTTCGAAATGTAATCGAAAACTTCAACATCTTCGATAGAACATATTTCCCGGAATCAGTCCGTTCATCTGCCGACTGGTAAGGTAGATGTTGTATTCCATAGGTGAGCACGTAATTTCACTTCCGCCTTTTTAAAGTGTAATATCGTTGATAGATCGTTACGTCAGCGTGAGAGATCCAAACGTGATTGGGTAATATTTCAGCTTGTGCGAAGAAATAGCCTTCCCCGTGTGATGAAAAGCAATTCCTCGTCGTATTGCTTTTATTTTCTTTTGCACCCGACGGCTATGTCGGTGCGATGGGGTAACGTGTGTGCTATGTACTGTGCGGTGGCAACGTTGAAATTACTTTCGACCATAAAGGTGTAATAATATTTCGTAACGTAAATCGTGCGGATGGGGATAGAAATATTGTTGTTACTATACAGTATCCGCTCGTAAAAATAATGGTGTTATAGTAGGTGCTAGGTTTGTTATATTTAAGCCGTATTATCTACTATATATACAGGGTGGCCCATTAGTGCGTGGAAGCTCGATTAATCCGACATTGTCAAAGATATGTAGTACACTATGTAGGGTGTTCTACAACGCTGTACCAAACCAAACTTCTATTTTTTTTTTAATGGAACAGTATACTTTTTTTGCATTTTTAAAATCTGCTTATTTTTACGACCGTTTTTATATACGGTTTGCCGAATCTATACCGAATATTTAAAAAGTTATGACCATTTTTACGTCTAAATTAAGGTGTATTAAGAGAGTTCCGGCATGAAACAAAATATACAAACTTTTTCGTACCACTACATGATTTGGCTACGTCTTCTCTTTCCGCTGGCTCAAGAATTTAATTAAAAAAAAAAATTCATTTATACAGGGTAAGTCAAAACTCGGATCTTTAATTTTCTCATTAAATTTAAATGAAACATCCTATAGTTTTTATGATGGTTCGATAGATATTTATCGGCTGTTTTATTTTTGTGGACCATTCCCTATACCTAACTCTTTGGATTTAGAAGATATTTTAAATTTAATATGAAAAATTGCTTTTTTAGCACGTAAGTAGTAGTGTGGCGCTGGCGGAGCAATATCACGAAAACGTCAAACGTCAAATAATACAACAACAGCATTAATTTGTAGAAATACATTTTCAGAATGAATTATTCGGCTGAAGAATTAATAGATATGATTTGGGTATTGCGAGAGTCTTCGAAAAATTGCGTTCTTGCAAAAAGAGTTTATGAAGCAAGATATCCCGCACGATGACAACCGAAAAAGGAAACATTGGAAAGATTAATCGACCGTTTCAACCGTACCGGTTCAGTAAAATATGAAAAACACGAAAGGAAAAAGAAATGCACTGCCGAGGAAAATGAATTTCATGTGATCGCATGCGTTATAGAAAATCCACATAGTAGTCAACGCGATATTTCACACATACAAAATATTAGTCGAACATCCATTCAAAGGATATTAAAAAAGCACAAATTCCATCCCTACCACATTCAATTACATCAAGAGTTGTTGGACGAAGATTTTCCCCGTAGGGTTGCGTTTTGGAGAATGGGCTCAACAACAAATCCATGATCGGGTAGATTTCGATGAATGTCTTCTTTTTGGCGATGAAGCAACGTTCCACAGAAATGGAAGCGTGAATAAACACAACTTCCATTATTATTCTACCGACAATCCTCATATCACTCAAAAACACAGCCAAACTAGGTGGTCTTTAAACGTTTGGGGTGGCATAGTTGGAAATTGTATTATTGGACCACATTTCTTTGATGGACGGGTAAATGGCCGAATTTATTTAGACTTCCTTCAAAACAGTTTATCACTGTATTTGGAAGATGTATCTTTGAACATACGTCAACGAATATGGTTTTTGCACGATGGCGCTTCGGTACATAACACTGCATCAGTAATCCACAACTACCTCAATACTAAATTTCCCAACAGGTGGATTGGAAGAGGAGGACCAGTGGCATGGCCAGCTCAATCCCCGGACTTGACAAAAATTCATTTTTTCTTGTGGGGCTATCGTAAAAGATGTATCAAGTACAGGTAACAACACGGGAAAATATTTGAAGAAACTATTTGTAGATATTCCCCAAGCAGCCAGACACTTTCCATGGTCCTAAAGCCGTGCCAGACACAGTTAAAAAAAGACTCAAAATTTCTTTGTATTTGATTTTCTAGAAGAACGGTAGGTCGTAGAGACAAATTTGATGAACAAAAATTGTAGAGAACAATTATATCTACAATTTATCTCGTAGAAACCTTGAGCTGCGACCAAAATTGCACGAAGTAGAGGGCGCTGGAATTTCTAAAAATCACTTTTTTCGTTTTTTTCACATTAAAACATGATTTTTGAGATATAATTTGAACGAGAAAGTTGTAGAGCTAAAAAATATCTACAAAATCGATTATATACTACTTTCTCATACGATGCACCATTACAGAGATACAGCGTTTTTATTTATTTTTTCAATCTTTTCATGCACCATCGGGCAATCTCTTGACGATTTTTCGTAAATATGTCGTTTTCTACGCTCTGAACAACGTTTGGAGATATTAAACGAGTTGTAGAGCATAAAATTATGTACAAATTTCACTTAAAATAATTTTCATTATAGTAAATTATTCTTCAAAAAGATGGTACAAAAAAGATTTGTGAAACCAATGTTTAAAAATTTCGGTAGTCATCCACACATAATTTCTGAAACTTTGGGGGTTTTTTGCAGTTCCAATTACGAAAGGTTTCAACTTATGTCGTCTCGAAGCATTAGTACATGCGCCAAATGTCACTCTTGCTTTTTCAGTTTTTCGACCGGAGCAATTTTTTCAACTAAAGCCACGAATGTTTTATGCTTAGTCAGTTTCCAAAATAAGCCGGTTTCGTCGGCGTTGTATATTTGATCACGTGAAATACAACTGCGACGACATTTGATGAAAGTTTTTCACCCGAAATTTTCAAGTATCGAATGCCGTATCTCTTATTAAAATTCTGCAACCAGCCTTGACTACTAGCAAAAGTTGGATTTTCTTCAAAGGTCTTGTGCAGTTGTTTCACCTTCTCTTTTAGCATTGCACCAGAAATCGGTAAGTTTTTACATCGTTGTTTCAGAAACCATCTATACAAAGCAGTTTCCATTTTGGGATTTTCTGCTCGTTTCATTCTTCTACGTTTACTAATTCCGACATATGTATTTGACAGAGCTTTTAGAATTTTTTGTTAATTTTTTCTAATGCCGCATGTAGTGGATTTGGCAACTTCATATTCACGTGAAAGCGAACTTGCACTTCTACCATCATTAAGTTGTTTTATTATTTCATCTTTCGTACTTAATGTTCTTAGTATACTTTATTAACTACACAATAACTCAACAAACTCTCAAACTCTATTTATAAAACTTCACTAATTTTGTTGCCTGATCGGTTTGAAAGATGTGGTAAAATACCTTGATCCCTTATCACAGAGAAAAAGGATTTCTATAAGTAAGAAAATTTACTTTCTTGAACATATAAGCTTATTCCAAGAAGTTTTTCATTTGGGATAAGAATTTGAGTGTAAATTAAGAGAATCAATTTATTTCTAACAAGATATTTATATTCTCAAAGATATGAGAAGATGAGGATTATCCTCAACTATCTCAGAAATTCAGGACCATTTTCAACACTATTTGTCGTTTCTTCAACTGGTTTTCTTACAAATATTCATGATGCACAAGTTGGACATAGAGCTTGAGTACCAAATGGGTCACAACATTTTTTCCCAAAAATGTGGTTGTATTTGTCCAAATATTTATCTTTATGGTAATGGCAAATATTTATAATTTCTTTCAAAATTCTTATTGTTCTTCAGCTAGCAAGTCACTCACCTTTATTAATTGTTGAGGCACTTCTTTTTTGTAGTGTTGTTTATGGCTCTGTTCACCCACAAAACAACTCATACTTAATACTTGAACGATCTGTTATTCTTGAAAACTAATTAATTTTATTAATTAAGGTATTTCAGTCACAATTTCTTTGTCAGATATTCTTATGTGTATAAAGAACATTCTGTAAAATTTTCACTTGTTTTCATTCAGTCCCTTTTTAGATATTGACCTGAGAAAATTGATGTTAAAAGATTTTCGGACACTTTTAAAAAGCTCTAGAAAAAAAAAGGAATGCATTCTCAGGACTAAAACATACTGCAGGTAGTTATGGAAGCATTCAACACAGCAGTAACAGATTATTAGTGAATCTCCCTTCTTTAATAAAAATTTACGATCTTAAAAAAGTAACGATTGATCATTTTTTCGGAGTTTTATAGATAGAGTTTGATAGACTTTCTTGCACGATAGAAAAATGAAAAAATTATATTGATGCTGATGAAATGTTTTATAATATGGTCAAATGTTTACCAAATTCGGCTTTACCTATTCATAGGTAGTATAATTTATAATTAACAATTTTATGAATTGTTCAATTGTAGCAGAGGAAGAAGATGCCCTAAAATATTTGAACTGGTAGAAAATGGTATGTCACTGACTGCACTTTATAATTGGGCTTCCCAATCCATACTTGTGATAGAGCTGAATGCTCATAAAGTTTCATTTATTTCTGAGTGCTGCAAATCACTATATGAAGACATCTTCAACGATAGTGATCCATATAATATTGCAGAAAGGACAAAGAAAATAAAACAAACTTGGCACGAACATCGAAGATACAGAATTACAGGCTCAAGGGTTCATGAAATCTTTACATATAAAGGAAACAAAATCCAAAAAAATATTTCTGGCCAAAAAGCTTCACAAATAAGTGTGTAGCATGGCCTGCAAAACGAAGCAATTGCTAGAGATACTTTCAAGATACCCACATGCAATTTGCCAGCTAATATTTTAAACATTTTCATTCTTTGATTGAGTCTTTCAATGTGTACTCGAGCTGCTGCAATCTGAGTATTCAGTGTAGCTTCTTCTTCAGATAACTGGTTCTTGTTTCTTAAGAAAGGTGGTCTGTACAATTTTATTCTGTGCTCTTGACACACAGCATCAATCAAAAACCCTTTGTCAGCCATTATTGCACAGCCTGGAGACACTTCAGTAATTCGCTTTGCTCAAAAATAGATTTATCTAATGCTCGGCCACCATAACCTTTACTTATAAAACTTATTAAACCTCCTTAGTTTTCGGTCCACTGTAGTCTGGCTGATTATTTAATAATCCTATTAGCACTTCAGCTGCTTCAACTTCTTGTTCAGTATGACCTTCATCATCTATTGTTTCTGCCTGAATGATACATTCTGGTGTTGAGGAATAATTGATGTTTTCTTTATTATGGTGTCTTCTTTGTCCTCTCAATTGTCGCTTAGTAATATTTTTGACAACTTCCCTTTTAGTTGGATGCCTTGTTACAGGTAAATTTTGATGAGGGACTGCTATTTTTTTTTTAATATTTCTTCTTCTTCAGTCCTACAATTAATATTAGAGTATTCAAATTCAATACCGGAATTACTATTACTATCATACCTTTAAAGAAATCATCTTCTGTAAAATGTAGATTGCAGACCTTCATATATTTCGTAATAGGTTTCCCCATTTTTAAAGCCATTTTCTAAACTTTTTGCCTGTCCACTAAATTTTTACCAAATTCCGTATTTTGAAGGAAATGCATGAAACGTTAGATGTCCCATTGTTTTTTTTATTGCTTCTACAACCCGGCACACAACAGTAATAGTGACTTTTACTTGATGGCATATTTATAACAATACTAAACAATAATTACTCTAAAAATTGTGGAAAATAAAAAATGTTGAGGAGCAACATTGCTTGAGTGATTTGAAATGGATTGACCAGGCATCTGGATGGTGCAGTGACAAGAATTTCTTGACGATGCGATTGATCTTATCCTTATAAGCATTTCTGATTAATAAAACCTAACCGACTTAAACAAGATATACAGGACTTAGATGAAAAAAAAATAAACCTGGTAGAAGAAGTATATAAACGTGACATAAATGATGAACGAAAAATTTTAAAATTTCTATTCAAGCACAACACATCTTTTTGTTTATTCATCACGAGTATCTCGGTTACCTGCTCCGACGCCCTAATAAAACAAGGATGACTACATCAACCTGCTTGCATTATTTGAGGAGAGCTTCTGTCTTTTACGACGATAAAGTATAGTTGCTTATAAAACCAGCATGAACTGTATCAGAGTCATATTGCTTTTACAAAAATTTTACTTCTGATGTAGGTACTGCAAAAGAGAAGTGGGAATTTTGTACGTATAGGTACATTAAAGTTAGTTAATTATATTTTCAATGAGTAAATAGCTACGTGTATAAAACAGGTCAATTTGTTAGTGTTGTAAAACGAGGTGGTACCACAGCTACTCACATGCATTCCCGTATAGAAAACTTTGCTCTGAATAATTTATTTTATATTTAGTAGAAGGCACTCCGCTTGCTCCTGAAAGTCTTGCGCGCCAAATAATGATTCGCAAACATTTCGTATTCAACTTCGAATTGAACGTTGTAAAGTTGAACTGAACGGGGTAATAAGCGTATTTACGGAAAAGTTTTCGCAACTACATAACTCGAAATTAGTTGAATTACGAGCGCTGGATCGGAGGAAAAAAAAAGTAACCATCGTTGATCGATGTATGATTCGACGAAATAAATTACTCTTATTCAATTACCAATAATAATAATAATAATAGTATATTTATCCAGAGACCATACCAGTACATACAATTGCACAATTGGTATAGGATAAGTCAAAGAAACAAAATAAATGTTAAATACAAAAAATCTACAGCTAAAAGAATATTATTTGCTAAAATAAGAAAATAAAGAAGGGACAAAGGACATAATTATGTACAAGTAATTCAGTGCATTTCATTGTAGTACTCTTCCAGAGAGTAGAAGCATTTGTCTATTAGATAGTTTTTCAGGTCTTGCTTAAAGAATCTGACATTGTTAACATGTTTGCATGGCAGATCTAATTTGTTATATAATTTTATGCCAATGTATAATGGGTTACTTTCAAATGTTGTAAGATTGTGTTTCGGAATAACAAAGTTGCCTGCTTCTCTCGTAGGGTATGAATGAAAATCACGATTTCGTGGAAGGTCGGATTCCGTAGCTCTTATCAATAGCAAAACTTCATATATAAAGAGTGACGGAAGTGGTAATATGCCTAGTTGTCTGAATAGATTGCGACACGAGCAACGTCGGGAAACACCTAACATCGTCCTAATTGGTCCTTTTTTGCAGTCGGAATGCTCTAGTACTAGCAGTACTAGAGCCCCAATACACAATGCCATATCTAATGCGGGATTCAAAGCAGGCATAGTAATAGCTTTTAACGACATCTCGAGCAGTAATATCAACAAGTCGGTAAATTGCATAGCAAATCTGCGACAACCTTCCGCATAAGTTGTCGATACATGTAGACCTAGAAACTTGGTACCATCGACTTGTCGAATAGAGTGTCCATCAATCTTCAAGAGGTGACAATAATCCATTTCCTTTCTTCTGGTTGTAAAGTTTATGAAAACAGTTTTATTGGGGTTTAATCGCAAGCCATTGTTGTTAAACCAAAGAAGAAATTTGTCCAGTATTAGCTGTGTATGTGATCTCACGCAGGTCGGGTCTCCATGCGCTCCAACGTAACTGGTATCGTCAGCATACATGATTAAATTGTTACTGTCAATTACGCTTGGCAGATCATTAATAAAAAGTATGAATAGCAAAGGTCCCAGAATCGAACCCTGCGGTACACCAGATTTAATGTCCTGCTCATATGAAGTAGTATCACCTAGCACGACAACTTGCTTTCGGTTTGCCAAGTATGATGACAGCCAGTCATGCATAACGCCCCTCAAGCCGTAGTACTGCAATTTTTGTAATAGCAAATCGTGATTAACAAGATCAAAAGCTTTGGAGATGTCCATGAACAAGCCAATACACACAATATTTTTCTCATGAATGCTACTATTGCTGTATGTGTCGATTTGCCACGGATGAAGCCATGTTGAATAGGATGTAAAACATTGTGTTTATTCAAATACTGGAAGATCATATCAAATACGACTTTTTCTAAAACTTTGGATATATTGTTTAAAATGGATATCGGCCTATAGTTGATAACCTGTTTTGGATCTCCACCTTTGAATACTGGAACAATTTTGGCGGTTTTGAATACATTAGGAAAGACTCCACATTCCAGAGACCAGTTAATAATGCTTGCAAGCGGATACTGTATTAAATGCGCGCTTTTCTTAAGGATGTCAATGTTGATACCGTCGACACCAGTAGACTTCTAGGACCTCATATTCGACAAACATAGTAGTAATATTATTATTTTTTATTTGGCTCTCTTGTATAAAGGCAGGTTCAGTATTATCACAAACATTAATGAGATACTCATTGAAAATATTTGCAGTTTCTACGGGATCATCGACTGTTGTATCGTGGAAAACGATAGAATTGTGCTGCGTTTTATGTTTCCTGCTTGTTGTATTATTGATTATTTTCCACGCAGTTCTTGATTTGTTTTGTGATCGTGACATGAGCCTGTCGTTATATAGCTTTTTGGCGTTCATACTTAATACCAATAGTATCCTTACAGTAAATGGCACTCCGCCATTTTTGTAGTTAATACGACAGAAATAGTTTACTAAAGTATAATTTTGAATACTTAAAGTACTAATCTCATCTTTCGATAACCAATGCTCCGAAACACAGGCAATGTGAATATCGTCAGATTGTAACAAGATTTCAAACAGATCTATTTTGTTTCTGAGGCATTGAACATTCTGTGACGAAATTAGAACTCTACTACAGAGTATTTCAGAACTTCTAGAGTTCTGTAATTGCTAATCGCTTGAGACAGCCTAGTTAATGTTTCTTTTTTCCCAAAGTAATTTTCCTTAAATAAGTAGGGCAATTAAGATCAAATATAGAGTGATTCACGTCTAAATCTAAGTCAATAACACCTTTCACGTCTAAACAGTTAGCTAGTTAGTTAGTTACGCGTTGAGCACTTACAATCTTCCATCGTATGATCAGTGGATGCACACGAAATACAGGTGACTGTTGATTTGCAATTTGCAGCGATGTGATTAAAACCACCACATCTAAAACATAAGGGGGATAAGGGGTGGAAATAAAAAAACCAAATTATTTTTTTTTCAATATATTCACCTGCAAGACGGATACATTTTGCACATCTTTCAATTAATTTATTTATACCCTCATAAAAAAATGATTTCTCTTTATCTGCAAAATACGCCGAAACTGCCTCCTTGACTTCATCATCGGCAGTAAAATTTTTACCCCGCAGCTCTTTTTTCATTTTCGGAAACAGGTAATAATCACTCGGGGCCAGGTCTGGGTTGTAGGGTGGGTAATTCACAATTTCGAAGCCCACCTTTTGCAGGGCAGCTAACGCAACGCGGCTCTTGTGGACGGGCGCGTTGTCGTGCAAAAGCAGCACACCTTTCGTCAATTTTCCCCGTCTTTTCTCTTTAATGGCTTCTTTTCTTCTTCTCGATAACCGATCTATTATCACTTTGACAGTTTTTACTCAGTGGGTCTTCAATAAACTCAGACCTCTGTTCCTTTAGGAACTCCTTTGCCTGTCAAAGTAAATAGCGACGCTTTCACCTGGTTCGGTCCATCTATCTACTTCTCTGACACAGTGGTGAATCGCTGCAACCTCAGCCTGGAATATCGGCGAGTCCTTGTTGAAGGCTCAGTGAAAAGGCCTTGCTAGGCTTCTTTCCGTGAGATAGCCTAGTTGGAGCTTTCCTAATAGAAACCAGGTGAAGACCAGATTAAAATCAGGTCAAAGCCAGGTTTAAATCAGGTTGAAACTCGATCAAAATCAGATCTAAATCAGGTGGTGAGGGCAGCCTAAATCCTTTCTGGTTACCCCCATGGCATAATTCAATACTGATTTTAACAATAAATTAATAAATAATGCCCATAAACGCTAAATAACTAAAAAACATCAATGATTAAAATCCATACAATAGGATAGAACCCAACTCGTAGATTATCACATTTTAAATAGCTTCAAAACAGTATCTAACACTGGAGAGAAGCACTCAACTGCTGTCTAAAGCGCCGCTGCGCGATAAATTATGGCGAAATTTATATTGCGGTGTGACTCTAATAGCTGTGCACCATTTAGGAGTGGAATTACTCGAACGTTGAAACTTTTAACAGCGAAATAGTCCTGTGGTAGTGAAGATGTTACTGTTAATAAAACAGCGCCAAGGGGAACACCGCCGTTAAATATACAGACGTGTAATATATCTCGCGCAGAACTGGAACCGTTTCGTATAGCCTTGTTAGAAATGAGGTTATGTATGTATGTAAATCCCAACGATGGGAATTCTTAAAATCTAAAATTTAACTCTTATTCTCAATCTATTTAAATTTTCGCGAGATATACCAACTAAATGCACTTTCATCGTTTTTATTTTTTGCTTCTTCTTCTTCTTGTAGTAGAACTCGTGCCCCCCCTCTCCCCACCCCACCCCACCTAACTGTTAGCCGTAGCACAATCAGCAGGTCTTAATTGAGAATTCTTTAAACGTATTCCTTTTTTTTTATTCTACTTTATGCGCGAATTATGCTGCAGTCAAGAATTAAAATTCAAATTCGACCGTGTAGAACTTCCCAACGGGAGCGTAACCAACGACAGTGGCGTAGAATGATGGTGGGGCGTCTGGCTAGCGGAACTTACGGGTGCAAAATTGCGCGCAGTTCCGCGTAATCTAATTACGGTGGTACGCGAAACGTTCGGATAATTTATAACTCAATTTTAGGAAGTCGGGGGCCCTCCTTGAGATTATAGTATAGTGAGTCGGTAATTGGAGGGTGGGTGAAGTATTGCGGAAAAATGTTGTGCTGAATGTCAAATTAGGTGCAACGTAATCGTAAGTACGAATGAAATCTTAGAAAAAAAAGGCGAATTACGAAAATGGCTCAATTTTATATTTTGAGCCATTTTAGTAATTCGTATTTCGTTAAAATGAAAAAAATTGAGTCATCATCAATTTGGTGAGCAATAATCAATATAATGAAGAAAATCTAAACTAAAATCACTTAAAATCCGAAATTGAGCCATTACTACAATGCAAGCTAAAATGGCTCAAGTCGTATATCGATACGCTTGAAACGACTCAAAACCTAAAATGGCTCAAAAACTAGTCACAAATGCGACGTAAATTGAAATGGTTCAAAACGAGAGATTGAGCCATTATCGATTCTGGTGCGATGTAAATATTCAAAGAAACAAAATATCACGGAAAATGACTTCAGCTCGAAATGCGTAGTAGTAACTTATAAAATCGTTTAAATTTCAAAATTGAGTCATTACTGATTCCGACTCAATTTTTTTTTATTACTCAGAAAGAAATTAATTTATTATTATTTTGAAGAAACAAACCAAAGATTGAAATGATTCACGAACTAAGATGGTTCAAAACTTCATGCTATCGAAAATGATGTAGAAAAAAATAAAACAAAATGCAGAAGCTAAAAATCAAAACATGGTGAAATTAAAGTGAAATGATGTCAGCTTGAAATGATCAATAAAATACAATGACTCAAAACTTATTAACTTATAAAATCGTTTAAATTTCGAGTCATTGAGTCATTACTGATTCTGGTTCAATTTTTTTTTTAAATTGCCCTGAAAGAAATTAATTTATTATTACTTTAATTAAACAAATCAAACTTTGATACGCGAACTAAAATGGCTCAAAACTTCATATACTATCGAAAATTATGTAGAAAAAGGTAATAAAATAGATATTTTAAAAAAATACAAAATATAGAAGCTAAAAATGAAAACATGGTGACAATGAAAGTGGATGGAAACAAGAAATTGAGCCATTATCGATTCTGATTCGAATAAAGTATTCAAAGAAGCAAAATAAGTCGTAAAATGATGTCAGCTTGAAATGAACAATACAATGACTCAAAAGTTATTCTCATAAAATCGTTTAAATATCGAAATTGAGTAATTACTGAAACTGGTTCAAATTTTTTGCCGAGGCATGTGGCATAAATGAAAATGGTGGAAAACAAGAAATTGAGCAATTATCGATTCTGATTCAGCTTGAAATGATCAATAAAACATAATTACTCAAAACTTATTAACTTATAAAATCATTTAAATTTCGAGTCATGGAGTCATTACTAATTCTGGTTCAATTTTTTTTTAATTGCCCTCAAAGAAATTAATTTATTATTATTTTGATTAAACAAACCAAAGTTTGATTCGCGAACTAAGCTGGCTCAAAACTTCATACAATCGAAAATTATGTAGAAAAAGGCAATAAAATATTAAAAAAAAAATACAAAGTACAGAAGCTAAAAAGCAAAAGATGGTGACAATTAAAATGGTTTAACAATATAAGGCGAAAAAGGAGTCGGGCATGACTCAGGAAATCAAATGACTCGACAACGTTACTCAAGTAAAGGATTATTAATTATTATTTATTAAAATGAGTCATAAATTAAAAAATTGGATTCGTTATTATTTGAGACAACAAATTTTGAATAAACTGATTGGCCCAAAAAAATGCAATGTGACGACTCAGAAACTGAAATGGTTCACCACAAAATGTGATTTTAATTAAAATGGCTCCAAAGAGGTAATTGAGCCATTATAAATTTTAGTCAGAAATAAATGTCAAGCATTCGTCAAGAAAAAAAAAAAATTCAGCTTTAAATGGCAAATCTGGATTCATTTTCTAACAAGAATAACAAAACACTAGGTTTTCACGGCCGTTGTTTATCGTGTTAAAGTCTTCTGAATGCTGTGTGGATAAGTTTTCGCTGGATGTTTTGCTGATCATCCTGTTTAGAAGGCTTTAACGGCTGTTGTCAAGATCCTTAGCTTAGTGGTCCACTTGATGACTGTTGTTTAAAATCGGCATTGACAACATTGAAAACAAAGTTTAAGACTAATGCAGCATTTTGATTAGCGAATCAAGGAGGAAAGGGGGAGCCCTCCGCAGACTTATCTGGTTGGTTCTGGTCACAATCATAGTCAGATCTGAATATGAGTTAGCCTCAGGTGAGTTGTTTCTATAAGCAACATTCACCTAAATCTGAATGAATACAATCACCTTTCAGCCATTGATATTGATTAAATTCTGCTTAATTAGCATAACATTACGCTCCGATAGAAATTAAAAATCCACGACAAACAACAGAGTACTTCACACAGAAAAGAGGAAGAGAAAGAAGAAAAAAAGCACGACGACGGCAATGAAAAGAACTACGTCGGTGTGCAATATTCGTTCTCTCCCTCCATCTGACCTCATTTCCTCCCTCTCCCCGGCCCCTTTCATCAGTTTACTAAGAGAGAAAGAAAGGGAGAGATTTTTTCGCAGCAGCCTGTCGTACATCCTTATAAACCGCACAAGGCACGGAACCTTTCTACTCGATAAAAGTGACAAAACATTTACCCGCTTATTTTAAAAACCGGTAAATCAATGGCGTCACACGGCCTCCGCCTGCAGTGTCTTTTCGCATTCACCGTTTTGTATGTATGTGTGTGAATGTAACGCTTCTTGATACTGCTACTACCGCTACGGTGTTACGAAAGATCCATATCTTTCTGAGCAAAAAAAAAAAGGTGGATGAGTGGAATGCGGCGGAGGACGGCGACACTTCAGAATCTCGATTCAGGCTGTGAAATTCGAGATATCTCCTTTATAGAAGGCCGAGCTTGGATCTCGAGGGGTATAAATCCTTTTTGTACGTCGCGTGCACGTCTTGCAGCTGCTACTTTTAACGCGAGCGCATCACACGTACATGCAACTCTCTCACACGTCACTGCCGACCTTCTCTAGCATTGTGCCTGCACAGAGCTCTCGGCTTGACATATATTCAAAAAAAAATAATAATAAAAGAGATGTCAATGCATGTTGCTGAATATACAAAATTTTTATTTTCGTAAACAATAGGAGGAATCTTCTGGGGTAGTATCGCCGTTTTGATTTCAAGGACGAGGATTGAGTGATCCGCATATTGCAGAGGTGACACCTGAAGTATAAATGGCAGTACGAATGCTTGTGAGGTTGACCATATTTTGTGTTGATAGCGCCTGTCCAATATTCATATTCGTCTGCGTCACCTTAAGCATTCGAAGAGTCTTTCAGACCTCTGTGCATGCTAAACACCATCAGCAAGTTAATGGAGCTCCTCATAAGAGACAGACTGCATAGGGAAATCGACGAAACGGGTGGTTTGCACGAACATCAGTATGGATTTCCGTCCGGAAAGTCCACCATCGAAGCGTTGGAGATCATTAAAAAACTGTGTGACGGTGGTTGCCGCTAGAGACGCGGACTCGCTCACAGAAAATGCGAACAGGTGATTGGAGGAAGTAAGTGGATGGCTGAAAGCCCATGAGCTAGCCCTAGCACCCTAGAAAACAGAGTGTGTCGTAGTCAGAGGTGGCAGGGAGAGAGAACACTTAACATTTAGGGCGGAGGGAGTGACAATCACCCCCGCTAAGTCCATAAAGTACCTAGGTATAAACTTTGAGGAGAAAAGAAATTTCGTGCGCCATATCGAGCAAGCGTCTAAAAAAGCGGAAACCAGGCTGTCCAACCTAGCCAAGCTTATGCCCAACACTAGCGGTCCAAGAAGCAGCAAGAGACTGATGATCTGCAGCGTGGTCCACAACATACTACTGTATGAGGCACCGATATGGGCGGATGCTGTAGGCATCAAAAAATACAGGGATAAGCTGAGTAGAGTACAAAGGCAAGCGCTGCTGCGTGTGGAGCCGGCATATCGTACTACTTCGGGGGCGGCGCTGAACGTAATCACGGGAACACTGCCCATAGACTTAATGGTCAAGGAAAGGGCATACATCTACAAACACAAGAACACGGGACCCAGGACACGGAGGGATGCTAGAGAGAAAGCCCTTGACATCTGGCAACATAAATGGAGTGACGGTTCTGAAATTGCAAGGATGGACCAAGAGGCATACGCCAAGACGACTTCATCTACTGTGGAGCTCAGGACACCGTGGAGCACACCTGACACCCGACACCCTAGTGCACAAGATGATTGCATCTGCCGAGATATGGGACAAAATTCATGCAATGGTGCATGGCATAATGACACAAAAAGAGCTGGACGTACGCGCACGACAGGGTAGCTGACAACACCATTAATAGCAGTGATATCTGAATATTGCCGGCCCGAACCCCTAATCACCTGACGGTGGACGGGGGATGCTCAGCAAAGCAAGACAGCCCAGCAACTGAAATATATTTGGAAAAAAAGGTTTCAGTTGCAGCAGGGGGCGGTTCACGCGGGCCACTTGACCTATCGGCAGACCGGCTACGTCCGTTAAAAAAAAAGCGTTCGAAGAGTGTATGCTCAGGGGTGTCCACTCCATTGCAGCATATGTAGTTATCATCGTTTGTCTTCTCTATCCTCTTAGTATAGACTTAGGAGTGGGCACGGACATTGGGATCACTAGGCCTAACCTAATCTCAAAGTGTCTATGAGACTCCACTCCAACACATAGGCCTCCCACTGGCAGAATCGCCAGATCGCCTAAGACAGCACAGTCTGTAACGTTACTATCTACCTTTTTTCTTGATGATTAATATGACGGAGAAAAGGGAAAATAAACTTTTGGCCGTACGCCACTGGTCGATTTACGCTCCGGCGATCGTTATTATCGATCCTGCTTTCGCCCTAGTGCGCTGAAGATCCGGACTGCGGCGCTCTGTCCCAATTTGACGTTTGACAGATGACGTTTATTTATAAAGGTAACGAGATTAATTACTAAAGAAGGAACATGCTTTAAAGGTGTCAGTAACGTCTAATTCACTAATTGAAATCTCGGGGTAATTCAAGTAAACAAGTTTCATTATTTAGTATTCTTTGAGAATAAAATGCAGCGTACACAGGTGCTGGTCTGTATAAAGAAAATATCAATTATATAAATGACTTTCGGGTCCCTCGGCAGTTGCTGTGAACAATTAATAAATGGTATTAAGTGACAAGCGAACATGTACAATAATCAGGCAATATATGCACGTAATTAATAATGAAAATAAAATAAATGCCTCTGCAATATCGGTCTTTTCAGTGGAACAGACAGATACCTGCTGGCCAACTGCTCGGCCCCGGCAAATCAGACTGAATAGTGAACGCCAACTGCTCGGCTGGTTCACGTAGAATACGTGCTGGCCAACTGCTCGGCTCCGGCAAGTCAGCCAGAATAGTGGACGTCAACTCCTTGGCTGCTTTACGTAGAATATCTGCTGGCCAACTGCTCGGCCCCGGCAGGTCTGACAGAATAGTGGAGGCCAACTGCTCGGTGCTTCACGTAGAATACCTGCTGGCCAACTGCTCGGCCCCGGCAGGTCTGACAGAATAGTGGACGCCAACTACTCGGCGTCTTCACGTAAAATACCTGCTGGCCAACTGCTCGGCCGCGGCAGGTTGGATAGAATAGCGAACGCCAACTGCTCGGCGTCTTCACGTAGAATACCTGCTGGCCAACTGCTCGACCCCGGCAAGTCGGACCGGATAAGAAAAATGCGGCGTTTATATAGCCAGATGGGTGCGTTTTTACTGCCAGACGTCTCTCGGAAAAAATATACACATAAATATACAAGTTATTCCAAAAATCAAACACTATTTACAGAAAACAATCAAAATAAAATTCCACTTTTAAAATTTAATCTTAAACTAAATAAAATTGTTTCTGTAGGTCCAGAGGTTCGTTACAAGTCGTTGCTATCTATCAGCACCTTGGTGACCTTGGACTGCTGGCAGGGTTTCTGACAGGTCATGTGGCCCTGAAGTACCGCCTACATAGTCTCGGAAAAGCTGAAGATCAAATCTGTCGTCTATACCAAGAAGATCTAGAGACGGCAGAACACGGCCTACTGACATCCAGGATGGAAATTCCAGGCTAATTCTAAGGTTCATTAATCGCCTCCAGCTAGTCTAACAATCAGAAGAGCAAAGTTACAATAGATCCATGGAGGTCGCAGTGCCACTGCCCCTCAGATCTAAATTTAAATGTAGTATAGACTTTAAACGACCTACGTCCCATTAGCACCTGTGTCAAGAAATAGTCAGTCCTTCTAAGATGACAGTTAAGCCAATCTCATTCTAGGGGATGAGTTGTTTTGTCCACTGTGAGGAACTGATATTGGCGTACCAAAACAATCTTGAGGCTCCTTTTGGGCAAAAGGAACTTTCTTTTGGGCTTTGGGTTAAAAGTCGTGCATTTTTCTTCACTGTTGAGGACCCCTCGCCACTAGAGGATGTCTTAGATTTGATAGATAGTAGAACTTGCGTCTGCACATAAATATTTTCCAAAAATAAACCTACAAGAAAAAAATTAATTGGTATCATAAAAAGGATACCCTTGACACGCAGACCAATAGACTAGAAGAACAAATCACAAGAGAGTGCAAACTTACTAGAAGCCATCGAAGAAGAAAGTGTGCATTATATAACTCTCAGAAAGTTTAGGAGTTCAGAAAGGTCTGCCGCAAGGATCTATGTTAGGACCACTGCTTTCCGTAATATTCATAAAACTCTTTAAGAAGTCGTTATCGTTATTCAAGTAACCTTGAAAATCAGCAACGCAGAATTAAAGTTATTAGAGCACGTGGTAAAATTATCTCAAAAATTTCTCTTATGGTCTTGGAACAGAACACTGAATTACCACTTTCCATTGTTTTTAAGGTGGTGCAGTGCTGGCTAGATAGTCCAGTTTGCTGGTGAGTTCCAGTTAGAGGAGAAGGGAGGGTGACTAGATTAAATTTACAGAAATTTTGGAAGAGGTCTGAACTAGTTTGATTCTTTTGATCAAGTTCGTCCAGTCTACTAACCGGTCACCTCGAAGGATTTAATTTGGAAGCTGAGTGGTCTTTAAGATTCAAATTAAATTATCCAGACCCGTTTGTATTGATAATCGAGAGGCCTCTTTATAAATTTAAAAGTGACAGTGAACAGTTATCCAAGAGTATCCGTAAAAAGGTAGGTTCAAATGAAGACATGAAAAAGGGATTATTGAGTTTCTTCTTGTTAGCCTGGTGACCCATCCACCTCCCCATCGTCCATAGGAGACAAAATCCTGGTATTTATCTCTCATACTTCTCAATATGGAATCAATTCCTTACAACTTACAGGAAATTATAGAACAATTTTTTTTGATTTAAATTTTTCCAGATTAGCGTTCCTCAGGGTAACATCCTAGGACCCACTCTAGATCTATATTCGTCGTTGACACTGCTTTAGTTATCTAGATTTAAATAATTAGATACAATTTAATTACCCGTTGCAGCTTCGATTTAACTCGTCATAAACAAGAGAATAGACACATCTCAGATGTTCGTAATACATCTAAAGAGGAGCGATCAAGCAAGTACTTGCCAACAACAACTAACGCGATAGTGGAGAAAGTTATTTATTGAAATTTATCGTAGAGATAGTCGGGGATGTATTTCGGTGCCTGTAGTAGCACCTGAGCCCCGGGCACGACAAAGCCGAGTTATTTATTTGATTAAAGCCCGAAGTTTGCTACCCTCTCGAAAGCAGGCAGGAGATTTATCGTAGCTTGGTGGCGGACGAACTCCTCAAAACGTTTCGGCTTAATTGCTTTCGGAATGCGCGTGCGGTGGCCTATCATATTTTTAGACCTCCTTAGAACAGCTTCCTATTGTTGTACCCTGTTATTTTGTTGATGCTCTGGTGGTGGTGGAAGTTCTTCTCGGTTAACCTGCTAACTTTATGTCTTTTCTTAAGTTCGAACTTTCCCATTTTTATTATACGAGAGAGAGGAAGAGGGTGAGGGAATGGGTATTGATCGTTATTGGTAGGGATAACAGATGAATGCCCGAAAACTTATCCTGGCAAGGGGGAAAACAACACGACACTTGCGCAATTTATAGAATATCGAGAATTAATTCATGAATGTTGTAACGAGAAACAACGAATTAAATCAACTGGGGAAATTCGATTTCCATTAAAAGTTGATATAACAAGGACTAGGAGAACGTTATTAAACTTTGGGAAATTAATTATAAAGAAGGTGTACCAGGTAATTTCAATAATTTCAAACGTGGGACGTCCAATCGAATCCTGAATCTTCACCAGACTGAATTCCTTTATATCCCTTGTACACATACCCCACTTCACCGTTTTATGTGTAAATGGAAAGCAGTTAGATACAGAATTCCATTTTACGATTGACTTATACTGACTCGTAAAGCACAGTATCCCCCTCGAGTGTATCTATGTAGTTCTTTTTGCATCGTACAGTGTTCTAAATAGGAGCAAGTCTATATTTACGTGAATATATGATGCTGGTATGTCTTTGACTCTCCGCTATTGTTGGGAGTAGTAAAAGTTGATGACCCGTTTGGTGCAAGCACCGTATATATCTACTACTAGACATTGACGTAAAATTCCCAGAAAGTTTACGCTACATCTATACTTCAACATTTTATTACCGCCACATAAACTGTTTTAATTAAGTTAATTAAGTTTAAAATCGTATTAGAATTCACCTAGCTGGATTAAAGTTGAATTGTGAAGAGTTAATTCCCAGTCGATTTCAACACATGACGTGCTAACTTCTCTAAAATAATTTTTACCGAAAATACTTCAAATTTCATTTAATTTATATTTTGAGTCATGAGCCATATATTTTCTTATAAAATATTGAGCTTAATCTTAATTTGAAACTCATTAAACAATAAATGAAACACTCCCTCACGCCGTCTGCAACCTTTATATCGCGATAACTAATTTACTAGAATCATCGATTTCTCTCTGGGATGCGTGACGTCATATCCCTTCTAGTTGCCGCCGCCCTCCACGGAATAGCCGCAAAAATGCTCGAGCGTGTCGACTAAATTTTTTTTTCTATCTCATTGATTTATAGTGTTAAGCTTTGAATCATTTTATCACTTTGAGCCAGACTCACTAATGACTCAATTGAGCAATCGAGCCATAACGATCTGAAGATATGCAACGATTCCAGAATAACGGGCTTTCGGATATCAGCAGCAATTCTTCATGTTTTATGATGTTATATGCATTTGATTTTCATGAGGTTTTCTGAGTAGGGTGGTACCACTGCTTCCTCCCACCACCTACAACCGTTCGTATGGAAACGAAGATGACTTTACATGGCTGGTAAGTGCGACCCAATTGGTTTCCATGCAGTCCATCACAACCAATCCAGTTTGTTGGCCTAAAGTTCCCAAAGTTCCAGCATATTTTGCAATTTTCGTTCGAGACTGCTGATGATATGTCTTCTTTGGTTAAAGGAAACTTTTTTGCATCGTGATTTCTTCATCCACTTTGCATACTCTGCACTTAATGATGGGCATCTAAGTATTCATCACATGACGTGCTAACTTCACTAAAATAAATTTCACCGAAAATACTTCAAATGTCAAGTAATTTATATTTTGAGTCATGAGCCATATATTTTCTTATAAAATATTGAGCTTAATCTTAATTTGAAACTCATTAAACAATAAATGAATCACTCCCTCACGCCGTCTGCAACCTTTATATTGCGATAACTAATTTACTAGAATCATCGATTTCTCTCTGGGATGCGTGACGTCATATCCCTTCTAGTTGCCGCCGCCCCCCACGGAATAGCCGCAAAAATGCTCGAGCGTGTCGACTAAAATTTTTTTTTTATCTCATTGATTTATGGTGTTAAGCTTTGAATCATTTTATCACTTTGAGCCAGACTCACTAATGACTCAATTGAGCAAACGATGAGAGACTAAACTGTTCTAGCCCTGCCGATCTGAAGATATGATTCCACAATAACGGGCTTTTGATTATCAGCAGCAATTCTTCATGGTTTATGGTGTTGTATGCATTTGATTTTCATGAGGTTTTCTGAGTAGGATGGTACCACTGCTTCCTCCCACCATCTACAACCATTCGTATGGAGACGAAATATATTTGGTTTCCATGCAATCCATGACAACCAATCCAATTTGTTGGCCTAGGTGGACGGATTATTACCTCTCGCAGGCCCTGAGCGGACACGGGGTGTTTCGAGAATACGCCCTTAGGTTCGCCAAAGATAACACCAACGCGTGTATGTATTGCGGGGAAGAGGACACCGCCGCTCACACAATCTTCATTTGCCGCCGTTGGAAAAAAGAACGTGACCTGACGAACCGCACACTGGACAACGTCATTACTCCGGACAATCTCATAAGCAGCATGACTCACAACATAAAAAACTGGAGAAACATCCACGGTCTAATACGGGATGTAATGAAGCAAAAGGAAAAGGAGGAGAGAGAAAGGCAGGCAGCGCAGGCGTCATCAGGAGACGAGAACACTACACCGAACTCCTAATCCTCACCCTGTGTGAGGAACGGGAGATGTAGGTGCGTCAGTAAGTTATTAAGACAGCCCAGGCACCCCGAAGTTATGTCATGAATGACGGTTCCGGGTTGCACAGAGAAGGGCGGTTCAGACGGGCCACTTCTCGCCTTGCGAGGTGAGTACGTCCGCAAAAAAAAAAAAATTTGTTGGCCTAAAGTTCCCAAAGTTCCAACATATTTTGCAATTTTCGTTCAAGACTGCTGATGATATGTCTTCTTTGGTTAAAGGAAACTTTTTTGCGTCGTGGTTTCCTCATCCACTTTGCATACTCTGTACTTAATGATGGGCGTCTAAGTATTCATCACGTTTGCTCTCCATACTCTGGAATGAAATACTCCATCCTGCACTGCCATTATGTATCTTTCTGGTTCACTGCTGCAGTGTCCTCAGCTAGATTTAAAGTTTTTATATTATTGTAAAAAAGTCCATGTTTCGAATATGCTCTTTGCTTCACGTGATCCTTTAACATTTGCTTTTGTTTTTCAGTAGAGATTTGTTACTCGGAAAGGGACGAGGAGGACTAGTAGTCAAATATTACTCCTAAATCCCTAATTTGGGTGACATTGTTAAGAGTTTGGCTTCCTATTCTGTATGTTGAAACAAATGGCATAGTCTTTCATGTCATGGATATTAGCATAACACTTGCTGACGTTCAGAAGTAGTTTGTTTTTCTTCGCCCAATCAACAACAAAGTCAATACTACAATACTGCAAAATTTATACGATCAATGTCGCTGGAAATGGAAGAAAATATATTCAGATCGTCAGCATAACCAAGAGCTCCATAACCAGAGGTCCAAGGTTAGAGCCTTGTGGTACCCCCGAACGAGATATGTATTGTTCGGATATGAAGCTATTTTAGAACACAAAATTCGTTCTCTCATTTAAATATGAAGCCATAAGCGTTCCCATCGAAGGAGCAAAACCAAAATGCTGCAATTTGTTCAACAAAGGAGTAGCAATCGTGCATCTCTAATGAGAAAACTAGGTATCTGATCATTACCAGATGTAGCTTTATTAGATAAGGAAGACATAATATTGATTAATGTTGATTCCGATACCAATTCCAATCTAAAAGGTGGCAAATCCAAAGCCAACTCAGGAGGATCCATTCCAGAACTTGATTGAGCATAAATTTCAGAAAATTTTTTTAACCATCTGGATAGGATGCATCACTCGAAGTACCCTGACGTGAACGTATAAAATTCCATAATTCCTTAGGATTAGATCGTATATTGTTTTGGACAGCATCCATATAACAAATGTATGCATTCTTGATCAAAATTTTATCAAGGCTTCTTATTCTTTTAAATTAATTGAAATGACGATGATTTACTTTTCGATAATTTAGGAACAGAGCGCTCGAAGGTATTGTAATGGACTTCGTAGAATCTATCTAATGCGAAGTCAACATCAGTAATTGTATCAAGAAATGTTCAATCAACTAGCTGCAGGTCCTCACGTAATCGGCTCTTCCGAAATGAAAACCTTCTCCAGTAGAACTTGGAAATATATTAGCTCGTGATTCAGTGGTCATTTCAAGTGTGATAAACAAAGCTGGATGATATCCATCCTCCGGGACAAAAGGGTCATCTTGATGGGTAATTCCAACTCTAGCCACTGGATCAGAAAATATCAAATCCAGCAATCGATTCTCAAAATTCAGTACTGGGTTAACTTGTTTTAAATCCAAGAGATCACATAATTCATAACTGTTGACGAAAACATCGTTTGATCCAGGCTAAATGAAGACATATTAAAATCACCAATCAAAACAACAGTCCTATTCAATAACAATATTGCGAAAGTTTCTAAAAGTGTTTTAAAGACATCAACTGATATGTCGGATAATCTGTCATTAGGACGGATTTTTAGGTCATAGCCACAGTAGGGTTAGGTTGTTGTCTCTTTCTACTGGAGCTTGTGAAACGTTCTCTGGTTCTCCTGTTTAATGCATCTAGTTCAGTGTTGATCCTTTTTATAATACCGAAGGAGAGTAGGATTGATTCGCTACTTCTGATTGGATGCCATTTGCCCTCTTTCATTTTGCTTACATTAAATTTGATCCAAACTAAACTCAATTCCAATATCTTGATAATCGAGAGGCCTCTTTACAAATTTAAAAGTGACAATCAACAAATATCCAAGACTATTCGTAAAAAAGGTAGATTCTTATCATCTTCAAATAAAGATATGGAAAAGGAATTGTTGAGCTTCTTCTTATTAGCCTCGTGACCCATCTATTAAGTTTGTTTTATCTTGATCCACCAAATTCAGGACTCCTCATGGTCCATTGTTATCCCCAAGATTATCTAGAAAACAGTCTATAAGAGACAGAATCCTGGCATTTATCCATACTGCTCAGTATGGAATCAATCTTTTTAGAATAGGTGTAGTCTTCAGGCTTTCACGGCCGATGTTGATGGCTGCTCTTCGGTTCTCGGGTTCTCTGCCGTGTAGAAAAGTTATGGTACTTAACGTTTCGATCATCTTGTCGTGATCTTCTTCAGAAGTGAAGTGACTGGTTGGTCGAGGATCGGGTTTATATATAGCCGTGCGTTGCTTGAGGCGTGACCGTTCCGGTTTGTTGAAGCGTATCCGTAGTTCCTCGTTGCGGTTGGAAGAATCCTTTCCAAATACTGGGTAGCTGTAGTCCGTCTTCTCTGTTGATGTTATTCGGATTCTTCTGTATTTCGATGGCTTCTCTGTAGACTCTTCTCCAGTAATGTGGTTCCGTTGCTAGTTTCCTGCATTTGTCGAAATTGATTCCGTGTTTGGTGTTTGTAGAGTGTTCTGCTATTGTTGATTGCTGGTGCTGATGTTTCTGCCTGTTTGACCGATGTACACTTTTCCACAAGTGCAGGGAATCTCGTATACTCCTGGATTTTGGAGCGCAGGTGTAAGATCTTTGGGTGAAGGTAGTTTGGTGGATAGTTTCTCAGGAGCGTTGAAAATTACTTTGACCTTGTGTTTGCGTAGTTTTGTTCCGATTTTGTCCGTACATCCTTTGATGTATGGTAGGCAGGTCGTTCCAATGGTGCTCGTTGGTTCCTCTTTATGTTTCGGTTGCTTGTTGATGGTTGCCATGATGTCCTTGAGTCTGTAGTTGTTTTTTTTGTTGTAGTGTGTTCTTTAGATATTGCAGTTCAGCTTCAAGATGTTCTTTATCTGATATAGTCTTGGCACTGTGTACTAGTGTGTTCAGGATACCGCGTTTCTGTGCTGGGTGATGGTGAGAGTTTGCGTTGAGGTAGCGGTTTGTGTTGGAAAGGTAGGGTGCCATCCTTCGCCAGTTCCATAGTAAATTGTATTTGCTTGTGTTGTGTGGAATAGGAATAGAATAGGGTTGATTGTTCCATTTGAATCGTCCGCTTCCTTTTCGGTTCCATTTTCCCTCTTTCCTCCGTCTCTGAATAGATTTTTAGTTCGTCCATATATAAGAGGTGGTTCATTTTATATTGATTATTTCCGATCTTTTTATTATAGTCCTATAGTGACGTCCTTGTCTTCATACCAAGTCATATTTCACCTTTTTTGGCAACCATATGATAGAACTCCTTTTCAAACTCTATCAAGGAGGCAGAAAGAAGAATTGAATGGGTGTACCTGGATTCTAGAAACGACGGTGAAGGAGGCAAAACAAAAGAGATCGAAAAAATTATCACAATGATAATGAAAGAAGTAGCAACATTTTTCCTAACACAATATAACTCGTATGTAGGTTATATCCCTATTAACGTGTTGCCTATCCAAACGAAGCCGTTTGTATCCCTAAATACCCCACTAATTGGTCAGTCAAGTGCACAACAGCGAAGCAGCCCTATACAAACCAGACAAGTACAATAGTATTAATAATTGCTTACCGGTTTGGGGTCGTTGCTGGGTCAGCTGTTCCTGTCTATTCTTCCATGTTGTACAATCGAAATCGAAACGGCGATTCGGTTATCACAGCAGGATAAACTTCGGTTAATTAGCGCGAATTACCATAGTTTCGCGTTCATAACAGCAGCACCTCGAATTTTTTCCACTCCCCCCAATAAAATAGGGTTCGCAATCGTGCCTGTACCACCCCAATTGTATCGGTAAAACTTTTTAATTAGGAAGTAATGTATACGATAATGTTAAAAGTTTTTGTGGCACAATTAGGATAGATGGAGCACCACCCACATACGAATTATGAATGTATTCTTCTCGTTACAATATTTAAAGGCTTGCGGTTGTCGCAAGAAGAAGTTTATCGACTGGAACGATGTCGTAAATAAGGAATTATCGCCACACTAGGCTGTTTAAACCTCTCTCTTTAGTAATAGAGGAGGTGCAATAGCTTGTGTTGCCCTGGCTCCACCTGTACGGAAACATTTTATTCGATATGATCGTCATTTGTCATCGTGTAAGAATATTTATCTCGAGTTGGAAAACATTTTCATGTCCTGACGCATTATACTCTAGTAGGCACTTATAATGGAACAGTTACGAGTATATTACACAACATACATTCTTTTTTTTCTTCTTCTAGCGCCAAAGTAGTTAACAATGGCAACAATGGGTATTGTTCCAAAGCGTCGTTATACTACAGGCTTTTTTTTTCCATGCACTTTCATGCTCTTAAATTTACGCGAAATAAATGAAGAAATATGTTGAATTTCGCGCTGGATGTTCGAATGAAAATTAGGAGCGATGTTACTGTAGGTACTGCCATGTCGTGAATTACGATCCTGTTCTGCACGTTCAGCGTTATTTAAAGTCTTGTTGTTGGGGAAATGTTATACGCGAGAAGTATGGAATTGTGAAATTACGAGGGTGGTTAATTCTAAAAAAAAAAAAAGTAATTATGTAGTATTGTCTCTTATATTTTGGCGATTCATCACTCAAGGGTTGATCATGAGAGTGAAACAACTCCTTTCCACGACATTTGAAGTCGTGGTCTTCAAGTTTGTCCATTAAGGACGCAATTAACTTGTTCCAAAAAGTTTTTAAATCCAGACCAGGTATGTCTGATAGTTTTGATGTCAGAATATTTGATTGTTTAGGATTCATTGTTATAAATGCATTAGATCCCAGCAGCAGAGCTGGCGATATCAGTTCTAGGTAGCATCCCCTTTCAAAAAGGTCCTCTGTCTACTATGCTACGGATCTAAAGTAATGCTTCTCTCTTCTGAAGGTATGTGTAATTCAGGCTTCACGCTGCTGATATAGCATTTGTAATTAATCGAAGATTGATGAAACGTGACAAGAAAAAGTGTAGAAACCTCAACATATAATACCAGGCTAGTATTAGGCAACTTTTTCGATTCACCAATACAAATGTGCATTAGTCAGCCAATCATTTTTTTGATGGGGAAACTCATCAGATACCAGACAGAAGAAGATAATTTTTTTGCTGAGTACTTATGATTCTGGTTATCAAAACGGCAAGGGAGCTGAATACACAAGAAATCTGATACAATAATTTACTGAAGAAGGAAATTTAGCCTTTGTGTCCCCAGCTTGTCTGATTTGATCAAAATAATGTAAAATTTCATATAAGGCTTAAAAAAACAATTATCAGCCGGGGAACTCCTTTATCAAGGAGGGTAGTGGCACACTTAAAAGTAACATCGGTAATACCAACACCACAACGAAGTCGTGGTCTTCAAGTTTCTCTGTTAAGGACGAAATTAACTTGTTCCAAAGAGTTTTTAAATCTAAGCCCGGTATATCTGATAGTTTTGACATCAAGATTGCTTATGATTCATTAGTATAGATGTGTTAGATCTCAGCAGTAGAGGAAGTCTTCTTTTTCAACTATGTTAACAATCTGATAAGTTAGTAAGAGATGCCAGCGAACAACCATTCATAGGTCAAGAACCGATCCGTGGCATTGCTCCTACTGGAATGCACTTGCTGGCTGGAAATACTGTAAAACTCTCGAGATCCGTGCAAATGAGAAAAGACTTCGCAAAATAGTCTTTATGAGCAGAGATAGGCTGAGGTTACTCACAAGGATCTTAACCGATCACCAAGCAATGAATAACCACAATAGGTCTTTCCTTTGGCCGAGTTTGCCTTTTGGGCTCGTCCCACCCACGCAGTTGCAAACAAAATGTTAAGAATCTGCTGGTTTGTGTAGCCATCTTATCTTCTATCTATTTATCAACTGTTTCAAGTCTTCTCCTCTGTTGCGTGACTGATTTTATCTTCATTACATTGCTTCGAATACTTCTTTAGTTTTATTCTTTAAAACTGGACAGAATTGTAATTGTCTTCTTTTAATATATAACCAGGCTGAATTTATTAACTTGTGCTTCTACATCGTCAACGTTTATAAATTTGCGTCTTAATATTACAATGCTTCCTAGGGGGAATCTTGGCATTAACAACATCAGATTGATTAATGTAGAATATTTTGTTGATAGATTTGCCCAATTTGAAATGCAACACAGTAGCCATGATTGTTTTGAATGTAATTTTGGTACGCTCGATTTCTAAAGGTAGCTGACCAAGAAGACCCAAGCCTTATCAATTGATTCAATAAATCATCCCATTCGACACAATACTCTCTTCTTCTTTTGCAGAATTAGACAGCAACTTGAGTACTCACTTTGCTAAGACTTTTCTGATCTGAAGACGCGTTTATTGATAATGTGGTGTAGGCGTCCATTTGACTCGTCGAGTTCAGCTGACAAAATAGGGCAAGTAATGTTTTAGGATTCTTCACCAGATTAGGCAATCGGTGATGGCCTTTAACAATCTCGTACTAACCAGATTTGAAGGTCGTTCTTCTTTCGTTTCCGTGGCGATTTCTGTAGCACCTTGTGCGAAATAATGATACCATTTGGAGATGTGAAGTGTTGCAATGTGAGCATTCACATATGGAGCATTCAGCTCGCGTGTTGTTTCCACTAAATTATTACTTACTTGAATTTTTTCGAAACTGTTAATTTCTTGGACGGAATTGGGACAAATTCATAAAATTGCACAAAAGTCTACCTATAATAAGTCTACCTCACTAACTTCCAAGCTCATGCACAAACATAAATGAAGTAAACACAGCTGTCTAGATGTGCAGCAATTAACAGCGGACACTGAGGAATTATAACATACAGGGTTCACACAGGAACAACTTTGGAACAAACAACAAGGAATAACTTTGTTATTTGAAAATTATGATTTCTGAAATTTGGTATGGGGGTATACTTAATATAAATGCATTTTATGCAATACAGTTTATATTTTTTTCACTTCCGGTTTAATCGGAAATACGTCCAACTTTTTTTTTAAACGGAACGCCCAGATTTTTTAAACACTTTTGAATGCAAAATAAAAAACTACGTTCAGGAAGTATTAAGATGTTTATTTTTATTCATTAAAAATTAAAATACAGAAAAATCAAGATACCTGTTCAGGTTGCGATTACAATAATTGTTCAAAATGCTCTCCATTTACAATTTGACAAAAATGTAAACGGTTTTTCTTATTGAATTTTGTATTTGTTCTGGAGTGATGCGATTGGCTTCTTGAACTATTCTCTCTTCCAATTGTTCAAGATTATGGGGACGATTTTTGTACACTTGACATTTCAAGTGACCCCAAAAGAAAAAATCTAATGGCGAGAGATCTGGCGAACGTGCTGGCCATTCGATTGCTCCTCTACGTCCGATCCAACGTTCCGGAAAAATTCAAATAATCGCGGACATTATGGGCAAAATGGGGGGGGAGCTCCATCTTGTTGAAACCAAAAATGTGCATTAGGGTGATCACCTATGTTTGCATTTGGAAAGAGGGCCGCAAGTGCTGGAACAACCTCATTTCGCAATAAATTTAAGTAGACGTTGCCAGTTAAATTTCCTCTTATAAAAAATGGTCCTATGATGTTGTTTCCAACAAGACCAGCCCAGACATTCACCTTTTGAGGACGCTGTGTATGGACTTGTTCAATCCAATGCGGATTTTCAATTGACCAGTAGCGACAATTATGTCTGTTCATCTTCAGTTAACTCATGGACGGGATACATTTTATAGGCTTTCATTCTTGCTGATTTAAGAATCTTATGAGCAGATTTTTGACAAAAACTAGAAATTGAGTTCTAGCAATTTTAACAAACAAGTGGACTAGTAAAGCTCCATCTACAAGAAAATAAGCGTCTTGGGATCTAAATAAGTTCAAAAAAATGACTTTGTCGGTTCAATTATTTCGATAAGAAACAGTTTGATATTATTTGGTAAATAAGAAGCATTCAGGGTACGAAATCTGTTATTAAACTTCTATACGGGGATTCCTATTGAAGACACCTATTAATCTTTAATCGGGACGACTCATACTTGAAGTACTTCTTAATAATAGTATTAAGCTCTTAATAAATATTTTAAGCAATGATACAGCACCATATTTACTTAACAGCAACGATTACGTTTTTATATGTGATAAAATTCGATTAAATCCAATTTAATGGTAATGAAACTTCATCTTAATTCAGCATTTATTCGTAATTAGAAAACTTTTCATATACATATATATATATATTTATAAAGTTCAACCTTTATTGTCTTGCTATCATCGATTTACATAACCGGTAATAGTTTTCCTGCTTTAATTGATTTCTCATATCCTCGCCTAGCAGCCTTCCAACTTCTATTTACGCTTCTACTAGCTCTTATTTTGGAAGTTTTCTGCCATGTACACTTTACAGGTTACAACTACATATATACATAGACATATATATTGGGTAATGTTGAGTACAACTTCGTGAAAGAAACTTCTACGACTGCTATGTAGTAGGAAATACAGGAAAGTTTTACCGAACAACATGTACCGAAACTGTAACACAATGAGAAACTATTCGATATGTTTCAGAATTTCATTTTTTTTTTCTTTGGTAAAAAGTTAACCGCCATAATATGTGTTTTTCAATGAATAAATTTGTCTCGCGTTCTTACTTATTACTTACTTGATTTGAGGCTGTACTAACAATCAATGATGATGAAATGGCTTCCACTTACCTGCAAGAAAAAAATTACGTTATACACAAAGATGTTGTAGATTGCTACTGCTACTAAGCTATAATTATACAAGTGTCGCTTAAGGACGAGAAGGTTTGTTTTTTTGTTGGCACTAAAGACAGAGTATTCTCGAAAAATCCGTATGAAAAACAAAAAGAAAGCGCAGAAGCTACTATATTTGATTTCTAAAATTAAGTGTCAGGTATTATGACTACAAGACACAGCTGGACATTGGTATAATAAGCTATTGTCTCCTTTGGATACCTAAACATTGAAAAAAGAAGTTATTTGCTTCCAAGTCTCCGACTCAGAGACTAGACGTAGTTCAGTCCATGATTGGTGTCCAACTTACAAATCCATAGAGGACGCTGACCAGATCCATCCTCACATGCTTCAATCATTGATGAAAACGCAGCGTATCCTATAAGAGCAATAACAGTGCTACCCAGTTACCACCTCTGCAGATCAATAAATTTCTCCAGCTCCAGTATAGAGATTAAAGAGCTGAAGGATGTACCATACAGTCTTAGGGAAAAAAACGACGACTTGACGACTGGACTTGCCACTGCTGAAAGGTCAGATCTCTTGCCACAAGGGGTCTTCTCTAGTCTATAGAGCAGCACCTCTACAATTTAAACGATGAGGCGTCTGCAAACCGTACCATTAGATCATCGACAACATTCGGTAAATCATTTATATACGGGGTGACATAGAAAAAGTACATTGCATAGTGACACACAATAGAGGACACTAAAATAAGAAAAAATTCCTATGAACATGGGTCCGCAGGACCTTCGGTTAAAAGATACGGGGTGTTGAATTTTATTTCTTTTTTTGGTTTTTTTTTTTGAATATCTATGGTTCCAGTACAAATGCATCTGAAAGCCGACAATGCACGCTAATTAATCAAAAAATAACAATTGAATAATGTGTCATAATGACACTTGTCAAACTGATGTAATTGTTGTTTGAGGAATTTTGTGTTCGTGATTAAGTTTTTCTCACTGATTATTCAAATTTGCTTTCAAAAATGGTTCACTACACTTTTGAAGAATACAGGGACATGATTATGTGTTACGGCGAAGCTAGATCAAATTCTTACGAAGCTCAACGTATTTATTGAGAAAGATATCCTTTAAGACAAGTTCCTAATGTTCGAACATTTATTGATGTGCATAGGCGTTTGAGAGAAGATGGCTGTTTTAGAAAACCAAAATTGAATAGTGGGGTTTCCAGAACTCGTCGCACTGTGCGAAACGAAGAAACTGTTTTACGAATGGTAGAAAATAATCCAAGAACAAGCACCAGAAAAACAAGTTCAGCGGTACGAAACCTTAACCGTGAATCAGTTAGATAAATTTTCAAAGAACACCTTCTTCGCCCGTGTCATTTCCAAAAAATTCATTCACTATTGGAACATGACTTTGTTCCTCGTGTACAATTTTGCCAATGGTTGCAAAACCAAAGACAAAACATTATTTCATCAATTTTGTTTACTGACGAAGCTGGTTTTAGTCGTGATGGTATACTGAACCTACATAACATGCACCATTGGAGTGATGAAAATCCTCATCAAACTGTAATTCGAAGTCACCAATATGGGTTTTTCAATTAATGATGTGGGCAGGTATAATTGACAATTATTTAATTGGCCCATTTCGATTGCCCAATCGATTGACAGGTGCACTGTATCGAAATTTCTTGGAGAATGATTTAAACACATTATTAGAGGATGTCCCATTGGCCATTACTGGAAGAATGTATTACATGCATGATGGGGCGCCAGCTCACTTTTCTCGAGTGGCAAGGGAATATTTGGACAGGAGATTTGGAAATATGTGGATTGGTCGAGGGGGGCCTGTACCCTGGCCAGCTCGTAGTCCCGACCTTAATCCCCTCGATTTTTCATTTTGGGGATTTATGAAAAATGAAGTTTATGCTGTAGAGATACATAATGAAGAACAATTGTGGATAAGAATTATGGAATCGGCAGATAGATTTCGTAATAACCCAGGAATATTTCAAAGATGCCGTCAATCATTAAGAAGAAGTACAAGGGCAACAATTTGAACATGTTCTAAAAACTTAATTTTTTGTTTTAATTAATCATTGTTTTTGCAAATAAATTAAAAAAAAATTCAACACCCCTTATCAACCCATGTTCATAGGAACTTTTTTTATTATTTTAGTGTCCTCTATTGTGTGGCACTATGCAATGTACTTTTTTCTATGTCACCCTGTATACAACAGAAACAAGAGTGGGCCAAGAATGGATCCCTGAGCCACTCCATATTGCACACTGCACCATTGTGATCTTATTTCTTTGCCAGTCTCATTGTTTTCTCTCCGTTAGAAAAGATCGTGTCCAATACAGAATAGTTCCTCGAAATCCCATCTTTTCCATCTTTGCCAGTAAGGTGGTGTGATCAGCACTATCAAATGGTTTAGACAGATCAAGATTCAAGTAGTTGAAAAATTGCTCGCGATGTTGACCTTCTCTTTGTGTAACCGTTTTGATTTTTATTTAAAATATTATTTTTTTGTACTACTTTTCAATCTTTAGAAATTATAGATGTTAAGGCTATTGGACGATAATTAGCAAAGTCAGTTTTATTTCCATTCTTAAAAATTGCTTTTATTTGACTCCGCTTTAAAGCTTCAGGAAATGTTGCCGTTTGAAAAGACGGAGGAGGGGGTTTTGTAATATTATTCGAGCATTCTTTAAACAAGATAGTTTGTATTTCATCTGGTCCCACAGTTCTGGAATTGTTCTCATCAGTATAAAATAAGGAAATTGTATTTTCTACGAATTATACATGGTTAAGTGTTATTTCTTTTTTATTAACAATATTTTTACATACACTTATAAAGTAGTGATTAATGTCCTGCAACTCATCCCTATTATCATTGTATTGATCACTAAAATCATCAAAAGTGAATTCTTTTTTCGTTTTAATTCCATGGAATTTATTCACTAATTACCAAGTTGTTTTGATTTTGATGATCTTTCTATCATTTCTGAAGTACAAAGAAATACAAATTCAAATACAAGAACGAGTAACCATCGATGGTACAAATCTCCGTGATAGTTTAGAAAGAAAATAGAAGAATTAGGCCTCCAGATACCATGCATTGAACTCATTGAATGTCTAAAGGAAAAATGTAAGAAATTTGCAAGCTTTCTACACAATTTAATATTCTTCAAAACACTCAAAATTAACCTGGGTGCTCAATACTTACGGCCAAGGCTCTAGACAGGCATTCTGCAAAATTTGAGCCTTTTAAAGAAAAAAAAAACTAATTTTTCAAGTTAGTTTTTTTGAATGAAGATTAGTGTGATATGAAGAAGAGGCAGAAGAACGTCTTCACCGGCTACCAATTTCAAATTCTATTTTTTTTAGCCCACTATCCAATGACCTTGACGTCAAATGTTTCTGTCATAGTGGAAATTTCTGCCCCGATTACTCCACTCAGATAGAAAACATTCTGTATTTTCTCTTTAATCATACTGGCACAGTAAACTGGAACAGAATTCAGGCATTGTATTTCCGTTGTGGAGAACTCCTTTTAGACTGTATTTAGAGCCATCTAGGAAAAGTCTTCACTTATGTGGTGACTCGTATTTGAAGTTCAAAGGAGTCATGAGCCCACAAACATGACTGCAGCATATTCTTTCTGCAATCACAAACTAGATCGTTTCAAATATGCTTGTGGATGAGTCATGGTGAGTCATTTTTTTTTCAGAAGATGATGTCTATCCATCATTAGGGTTGGACACCTATAGTCCAGGCATTTGAGCTGGTTGCTCTTTGTACCATCCCTATTGAAGCCCTCATTTCCAATTGAGAAGTTTACTGTCCTCTATAAAGTCCAGTAACTTGAGTACCCTTGAAGGCTCCAGTAGATCCTTTCTGAAATGTTTCTGCCTGAGTACCTTCAATTCTTTACATCTCCTGCACCAGGGTTCGCTCACTCGACCCGTGTTGCATAGATGTTTCCTTAGGGGACAGTGTCCAGTTACCAACCCGATTCTACGTTATCGGTATATGTTTCGTTTTCCTCAGCGGTTGGTCTAGTAGACGGTGGAAGAGTTTCTGAGTGTGGAATGGATCTGCCTGCATTTCTGATTTGTAAATCCAGCAAGCGTTGCCGAACGTTCAGTAGCATCAACGAACAAAGCCTCAAAATATTCAGAAAGATAATAAATGCCAAAGAGAGATCAGATATTACCAAATACAGGGTGTCCCAAATCGGGTGGGATTGCATGGACATCTTCCTTATTATTGAAGATAGAGATTTGTTTAAATGGGCAACGTTTTGCAGTTTTATGCGCAAATCTAGAATCTGTTTTAAAAAATTCAAAATTTCGAACCATTCAGAAGTTATGTCAAAAAAGTAAAAAATCGCCATTTTCTTCGTAAGTATCAAAGTTACGAAAAAAAGTTTCATATAAAAAGCAATATGCTCGATACAAGCAATTCAAAATCAATGTCAAACAGAAGTTCATAGATAATCTTGAAAATGAAACTTTTTTTCGTAACTTTTATACTTACTTAGTTTTTTTGACACAACTTTCGATATTTTAAATTTTTTCAAACAGATTCTAGATCTGCGCATAATACTGCAAAACGATGCACATTTAAACAAATCTCTATCTTCAATAATAAAGAAGATTTCCATGCAATCCCACCCGATTTGGGACACCCTGTATTTGACAATATCTGATCTCTCTTTGGTATTTATTATCTTTCTGAATATTTTGAGGCAAATCAGCACATGAAACTGCAAAACATAATCTGTATCTTTAGTAATAAGGAAGATGCCCATGCAATCCCACCAGATTTGGGACATCCTCTATATCTATATTTCATTTCCTTTTGTCCGGTTTCCCTGACATCAATAACCTCAACAAAATTCCTACTCTACATTATCTAAACGGGAAAATAGCCTAAATCCAACCGCCCACCGCCTATCATACTTTATTAATGCCCGTTAACGATGTCTCTCCATAGGATATGATTAAAATCGCACCCTGCTCTAAATCTCCTAAGTATATGCTAATGACAAAACAAGGATTATATTTCGGATAAAACGTTGTATGTATAGAGAGAGAAGCTTGGGGTCCAAAGACGAACGAAACGGACGGATGGACGGACGAACCAGAGCGCCAACGGTAACTAGTTTAATACAGTAGAGCGCGATTAAGACACCCGAAATTTGATAGACCTCCGGTTTCCCTGTAGGCTACTATGCCTTATTTCCGATCTCCCTGTCCTTTCAGATAGGATGTCCGTTGCGATGCCCTCAAGATCGATAATTCTATGTTGACGGGTCTACGCGAAGTTAAGGTCCTTCTCTTCCCTAACATAGATGAAAGATATTCGAAATTATTTCAGAACAGTACTTTAAAATATTGGCGCCCGAATTAGTGCTCGAAGTAAGTGGCGCCCGAATTAGTGCTCGAAGTAAGTGGCGCCCGAATTAATTGATACACCCGAATTACTACAAGATGGTGATCGAACTAGAATGCAACAGTTTTAATCTAACTAATACACGTTTGTGAACGAGAGATAAGAAACCAATTGGGGAAGGGGGAGGGGGGGGAGGGGGAGGATTATTTATTACAGAAATCTGTTCACACCGACTTAAAAGACAATCTGATTGCAGCAGCTAGCTAACGGGGATACTATAGCGGTAGCTTCGTTCCTTTTAGACATTAGATAGAGATTACAATGTTTCTAAACGTTGAAAGCTCACCTTCACAGTACAGATACCGTATATACAGGTATACCTACTTGAAATCTAGCAATGTTTACAAAGTATACTATTAGGGCTCGATCTACTGTTATCTTTGCTGTTCTCTGTCTGGTTGGCTTGATGATGCGCCCACGAAAGCGTCTCTAATCCAACCCCTCCCTTTGATAGAGGAGAGTCAACGGTGGCGTCTGTATTTCGAACGTAATATTATACCGAAGTTAAACAGAACTTGTAATACGGTGCGATGTATAAAGCGGATATGATGTTGTTTGAGTATGCAATTAGCTTGCATTTCTGCTGAATATTGTATTTGATTTTGCGGCACTCGAGGTAATACGCAATTAGTACGAGGGAAAAAGATGTTTATTTGTTTTTTGAAAATTCGATGAATATGGTGATGTTAGAGTTGGGCGAGGAGATTAAAATAACATCAAAAAAATATTTAAAGGAATACATCTTTCCTTTTTTACCCGCAAAATTTTTTTTTGGTTCAAAGTGGCGCCCGAATTAAGCAAGTACAACAACGACTTGGGACGCAGAGTAGTTAACGTCCGAGTTAATTGTTGTCCAAGTTGATTGGCGCCCGAGTTAATTGTTGTCCAAGTTGATCCAAGTTCTTCAAGATCTGAGGAGACGTAACATTCAGCTAATGAAGGCAGCAAGAAATAAATTCGGAACAGTATGGTCTAATAAATTTTCGATCATTAACGAACGAAGCGCAAACTTTAATACTGCAACACAACGTTGATATTTTTGCAATTTCAGAGACTTGGCTATCTAATACTATAAATTTTTACTGATCTTAAGCGCACGAAAATCTGACACTGAATATTAAAAAAGTGGCGTGCTGTGGTACTGGTCGTAAAAGATATCTCAAAAATTAGAATTAATAACTTAAGAAAGTTTATTATTTTAGCCTACCACTTTCACAATTATTTATTAGTTGACTTTATTGAACTCGGAACAAACTAAAAACATAATTATAAGATATATGTATACTAATTGGAGTATTCCTCAAAACTGAAGATTTGCGTCCAGGTGTGGAGAGGAATCAAATTAACGTTGCATAAATATAAAAGACCCAGCAGTCTTGCCAACGATGTTGGAGGTTCGTCATAAGCTCTTTTGAGGCATTGGCTTCCCAGCGATTTGCTTCCCCTCATCCCCTTAGTTGTATTGATAAAATTATATTCTTTGCTGCTGTTTGCCACACAATTCTTTCCAGTCTATGATGTCTTTGGTCTTTATTTCTCTGCCATTGAATGGCTTTCCAGTTTCAACAACATAACCACTTCAGATAGCAAAAAAATTGAGCCATTTCGAAAAGCTCGCTTTTTTTCCCTTTCTATTAGCGAGTGCATGTTATCTGCAACGTTATTGCTTATGCAAAGTGTAGATGTAAAAAACTTAAAAATTTGGTCAGGAAAAACATTTTCTCAAACAATCAAGCAGCACCAAAGGCTCTACCAGCATCTGCGTTTGGGTCGAAACTAATCGGAGAGTATCTGCTCGTCCTCAGAGCTCTCGCTCAAAGAATCACAGTCATACTGATGTGAGTATCAGGTTATCGCGGTTGTGAGGGAAATGAGACTGCCGATGATGATCAGAGCATGTCGGGCTCGTGGCCTAGTGGCTTGCACACTTGCCTCGTAGTCCGGCAGTACCGGGTTCGATCGAACCCCGGTGCTTCCTTTCTGAGTTTGGTTTTCTGTAGTTTTCCAAATTCCACGGCAAATGCGGAAAGGTTACATCTTAAGTCGGTCTACAGCCGCAGGCGTAATAATAACTCATGGCCAGCCGATGCCCCCTGTAATTGGCGCAAGCTGTTGGGGGATGTTAAGGCATGAATTATTATTATTATTATTATTATTATTATTATTATTATTATTATTATTATTATTATTATTATGTTTGAGCTGATCTTCAATAGTGAACTTCAACTGAACAAACAATCTTGGTCAACACTCCAAAACTAAGACTATCAAAAAAGTTTATTACTTCTTCACCCACTAAGACAGCAGCAGATATTTGGCCTTCAAATCTCGGTGTGCCACAAGGCTGTTCAATAAGTCCTCTGCTTTTCGCCATTTATACAAGTGTTATTTTTAGAAGCATTAAGTATTGGAAGATCAAAATGTATGCTGATGATACTCAATTATGTTATTCACTTCATCCTTCCAGCATTATGGAGCGCACTCAAAACGTACAATATTATTTGGATATTGTGTCGTCCATATGTAATAAATATCAGTTAACTATACCCTGGGGTTTCTCTACTCTGTACTTTTTCTATCGTTTTTCTATTATGTATATTGCGAGTATTAAAATTATTGGCGCCCGAGCTGATTGGCGCCCGAGCTAAGCATTTCTTGTCTTCCTGTCCTCAACAATTATTATTATAGGTATGGAGGATTTATTATTACACGAATCTTCATATAGATTAAACCGCAATTTTCTCTTCACCCTTCACGATTACATTATGTAAACAATCTAGTTTAAACTAACTTCAAATTTAGATCAAATCGACAAAACTTTTTCCACCACCGCCCCAATCTTGTGCGTATTTATTTACACCTAAAACTTCAAAAGTAATCATCGCAAGTGTTTCGATTCCACTCGAAAACGCTATAGAGGAGAGAGAAAATCTCCGATATCGGTACACCTACAGCGAACTTAACCATCAAAGGGAGAGAGAGAGTTCACCAATTTACTTCCAAAATTACTGTTCTTCTTTCGTATACACCACTCTCTCGTTTTTCTCGAGCTCACGATGGCAGGGTTCCCATCCACCCCTCCAAAAATCCCGGTCATATTATCACAAGTTTGTCACAGCCCAAGGTAGGGCGAGAGGTGAATCCAGGCTGGAGCTTGACGCTTAGTCTACTACAGTCTGTAGTACCCTTTTAACCGATGAACCTTACAGGAGCAATGGATTGTGACTAATCCGGTTAGATGATTAGTTAACACTTGACTTTTACCGAAGGCATTCCACCATCTAGAGCTGATGTGTAGTAGTGGAAAAAGGGAAAGGGAGGGTGACGGGGTAGATTTTGTGCGTTTGCCAAATATTCGCTTCGAGCTGTGTTAGTTTGTTTGGGGAAAGTTTGCGAAAGCGTTTCCACTGGTTCGCTTTTGCGAGTCATTTTTTAAAATTAGTGAGCTTTCTCTCTCTTGAAGTTTTATTATTAAGGAAAATGGGTCGATTTACGAAGTTTTTGAATCGTAATTTTGAGTTTAATAGTTCCTATTAATTCCTATTAACGTTATTTTAATAAAATCACTGTAATATACGAGGTGGTATTTTCTATTCAGCAACGCCTTGAGGATGAATTTACATAAACGCTTCGACATACCAGCTTCCCCACACCCCCTTCTCTTACTCCACACCAAACACCCATCTAATACGTGTTTACTACCGAACCACATGTTCTAGAGCCCTCGGGGCTACCTCGCGTAGATTTACGATTCAGATACCCCCGGATAGATAGTGTACTGTATATACTACATCGTTGATTCCCAAGGGGGAGAAGGAATGGGGGGATGGTTCCTCCTCCCCCTCCTCACCTCTCGCAAGAATACGCATCCCATGTATCGTTCAGTTGAGCAAATTATTCCTATGCTATGCCTCAGATATGCAAATGGTATCTCATAATTACTTAGGTGGTAGGCGGTTTATTATAAGCAACGAACCACCACCACCACCACAGCCTCCTACTGCTGCTACTACTACTTCATCCGGTGTCTTTCGTTCGTTATGCGAACCTAACAAAGTTTGCTTAACGAAGTGCTTAACTGAGAGAAACGCATAAGCGTAAATAATATTATGTGTGCAAAATAACATATTATGGGATATATGTCAGTGTTATGATATGAAGAGGTGTCACATTTTACGCGAGAGATGGATAATATTGTGGCTTTGTTTGTGTTGTTTTGATTAGAAGGTAAAATTTATATACGAGGGAGCGTTTTTATATTCGCGGAATGAGCGGGTTGTAGGGGGGTGATTAGGCGCATTGGGGGCGTGGTCTGTGCAGCGACTCGCAGCTATCGTCAACCAAGTAACATAATCAGGAGTGAAAAGTGAAATATGGAAAAAATCGAATATCGTGCCGTTATAAAGTTCATTACCAGGCAAGGAAAATCAGTCGCGACCATAATGAATGAGATGTCATTGGTTTACGGCGACTCTTGTCCAGGAAAAACCATGGTGTACAAGTGGCATAGTTTATTTAAACAAGGAAGGGAATCCCTTGAAGACGACCCGAGGCCGGGCAGGAGCATTGAGGTGACCACGCCAGCACTTATCCAAAAAGTTGAAAAAATTGTACTCGAAGATGCTCGACTAAAGAAGAAACAACTCGCAGAAATTGTTGGAGTATCCGATACAACAATTTTTAAAATCCTACACGATCATCTCGGCATTTCTAAGGTCAGCGCAAGATGGGTGCCGAGAATGCTCACGCCGCCGCAAAAACAACAGCGCGTAGAGTGTTCGCGTCCATTTTTGGACCTCTGTAATGAAGACAAGGATGGTGTATTGAGTCGAAATGTTACTGGAGACGAAACTTGGGTTCATCATTATGAACCTGAGTCCAAACAAGACTCCATGCAGTGGCATAAAAAGGGCACAGCACCTCCCAAGAAATTTAAAGTGTCACAATCAGCTGGGAAACTCATGGCAACGGTATTTTGGGACTCGGAAGGAATATTGTTGATTGATTATAAAGATAAAGGTGTTTCTATAACCGGAGAATATTACGCTTCAATATTAGAGCGACTAAAAGAAGCCATTAAAGAGAAAAGACGAGGAAAATTGACGAAAGGTGTGCTGCTTTTGCACGACAACGCGCCCGTCCACAAGAGCCGCGTTGCGTTAGCTGCCCTGCAAAAGGTGGGCTTCGAAATTGTGAATCACCCACCCTACAGCCCAGACCTGGCCTCGAGTGATTATTACCTGTTTCCGAAAATGAAAAAAGAGCTGCGGGGTAAAAAATTTACTGCCGATGATGAAGTCAAGGAGGCAGTTTCGTCTTGCAGGTGAATATATTGAAAAAGAAAAATAATTTGGTTTTTTTATTTCCACCCCTTATTCCCCATTCCGCGAATATAAAAACGCTCCCTCGTACGAGTAAATAGACATACATCGCTAATGGCTAGATTCTTTGGATTCTTTGGAAAGTAGTCCAAGTGGTAGTGGAGAATGTGCAACTTGAGGTTCTTTGAGCATCTCAGTTCTTTCTAATTTGGAGAATGTTTTTGACAATTGTCTTGAAATTTAGGTCTTTCTTGTTCCCAAAAAACTTGTTACTTCTTCGAATGATGATGAAGCTTTTTTATTCCATTGCTGTAGAAAGACTTTGGTTTTGATGCAAAAAAGTTCATTGTGTACATCTTGTTTAGAATTCATCCTTTCTGCGATCTAATCCACTGTTAATTGTGGCTCTGACTCCACAAGATTTCGAAGAATGCCATCATCAAAATTAACAGGACGTCCTGAATGGAATTCATCATCAATCCTGTTTTTTCCAATTTCAAATTTTTTTAACCATTTCTGGTGATCTTGGTGATGAATTGATGTCAAACGCTGACAAGTTTCGACAGGTTCCATTTTCCTTAACATTCAATTTGAGTTTTGCCTCAGACAGTGCTTATTACCCCATTTTGATGTGATGTGGTGGCAGGACTAAGTTTTTTGGGTCCACAAGATTTTCTAACCCAGATCAGGTTGTTCACGGCTTAGTTTGGTTTCGACTGTTACACTCGTATAAATAAACTGGTAACAATTGGCCTACTCACACTCCCTGTATTTCAACTTAGGCAGAATCATACTACATAAGTTTCAGCAGCATTCTTTGAAATGGTACCGAGACAAACATAATCCGAGATAATAAAGGACGACTACCTTTAGATATCATTTCGAAAAATCAAATAATCAATCTCCATTCTCTGGCTAAACTTGCAACAGGACGGAAATTACTTTTTTTTGTTTTTCAAATTATATCCCTCAAGATTGGTCAAGCAAAAGTAACGATTATCAAAACCCAGATACCCTTATAACAATAATAGGATTTGGGGGCTACCACCCCATTGTCGAAATTAATCCGTACAAATACAGCTGACTGTATGCAGAACCCATGACATATCCTGATAACCCAATCTCGCACAGATTAATGCAAAATAAACGGTCCTAATGAAGTAGGCAGTAACATTCCTCTTTTATTTTAATAGTAATAATAACATTGTTAAGTAACATTGTCAGTAGTTAGCATACTTAGATATGTACCAGCCGTCCGCGCCCCTTCCCGACGAAGGACCCCGGGTCGTGGGTGAAATGAACCACAACCCGGACAAGATGGCTGTGGTCGTGTGACAAGGCGTTGAATAATAATAATAATAATAATTTTCTTTTTTTTAATGTGTGGTGGGTGCTTAGTTGCAGTGACTCCGTAAGCTGTATTACTTGTCTGGCTATCACTGCAACTCTTGCGGTGTAGTTTGGTGTGTGTAAGTTGTGTTTAAATGGCTTTGTGACAGCATCATATCGCCTTTTATGATGCCGCGCTGTTAATCACTTTGCTCCCAACAGCGAATGGCAAGTCGATCCGGGATTAAACTCTCTGAAAAAATGTCACCGTCCCTCCAGAGAATCGAACCCCGGCACCTATCGTCCTCTCACAACGATAGTCAGCCGCCTAACCACTGCGGCCATCGACCCGTTAAAATAATAATAATAATAATAAGGCAAGGCGACCCGCTGTCAACTATCCTATTAAATCTGGTACAGGAAGTGGTTTTGAGGGAAAGTAGTATAAATACCAAGCGATTAGTGTATGGCAGCAGGCACCAATGTCTGGCTTATGTTAATGATATTGTGCTGTTGGCAAGATCCAAAGAAGATCTTCAAGTTACTGGAAGGAAAAGCGAGGGAGTATGGTCTAACAATCAACGAGACCAAAACGAAATACATGGTGATGAAGGGACAGACTGCGGATCTGGTCATTGAATGTGGAAACGGAGTCTATAATATAGAGAAGACACATGGAAAGGAGACGAAGAAAAGGAACTAAAGAAACGGCTAACAAAAGAAGTAAAGCAGCAGGAATGTTTTCAAAGATGTTGAAGTCAAAAAAACATCTCAAGAGCAGCAAAACTAGGAGTGTATCAGACTGTACTGAGGCCTACAGTTACCTATGCGTGTGAGACGTCGACGCTTACAAAGAAAGAGGAGACAAAGCTAGAAGTTTAGGAACTTAAAGTTTTGTGAAGGATTTTTGGAGGCATTCGAGTTGGAGACGAGTATAGAAAAAGAACAAATAAAGAAATAGAGGAGCTATACAAGAAACCCAACATTGGCATCCATTGGTTAAACGTATATTAACAGAGGGAGCGGGTGGGAAGAGAAGGAGAGACCGCCCAAGGAAAAAATGACTGGAAGAAGTGAAGAAGGATCTGAGAGAAGTGGGAGTCAGGGATTGGAAGAGGGAGGGCCTTGGATAGAAGAAAGTGGCAAAGAAGAGTGAAAGATCTCTCAGAAGAGGCCACGTCGACCTGTAGCGCTTTCACATATATATACAGATTAGCCGAGCAATTATCTAAGAATAGGAAATGATCCGATGAGTACGAGTGAAGTAAATGGAACTTCATCGATGCCAGATGACCGCTTAGAAACAATTTCACTAATAATTTCTAGTAATTCTAGTACATCTGTCGGATTTAAAAATAATGTATTAGAGATTGGACCAATATTTTGAAAGTGTTCATTAAATAAACTGGCAAGAGCACAAGGATAGTGCTATTTATTGGTCGACCTTTAATTTCTTGATTAATAATTTGCGACGACGTCTTGCATTTATTAGCCGATGACAGAAGCAAATTGTCATAATACTCTGGCTTCGTCTGGCCTACCATACGAGCATAATTACTTTTATTTAATTTGTAGATCTCAAATAAAGCTGGGTCTCGGGAGTGTTTGTCCATAATATAAAGATCTCTGAGCTTAGTAGCGTCAGAGTTAACTTCAAGCGAGAAAATCACAAATCAAACTAATGTTTAAAGAGAGTGTAGACATTTTTTTGTCAATGGGTACGACCCCTACGTACTTATCTTTAAGTTTCTGATATATTTCCACTTTTAGTTCAATGAAACTACAACCACGATACGGCGAAGAAGACGGCGATCATAAGAAGTCCCACCATCATGACGACGATTATTTCGGCGAACACAAGCAAGGGGAGAAGGGTAGTTACGAGAAAGGGCACAAGATGCACGACATCCACAAGAAGGAGGAGAAGATCACCACTTCTACGACTATAGGGACACCACATGAACCATGGAGGGTTCCATGACGAGAACGGATACAAGAAGGGTAACCATCATTACGGCAAGAAGGACTACCACGTGAAAAGTGAGCATTATAACCAACACAGAGAGCACAACGAGGAGGACGGTCACGAGGACCACTGGCACCATGAAGAGAGTGTGGTAATGAAGGACATAAGGGTTCACTACGACCCATCACAGATTAGACAAAAAATTAGCGGTTTCAAAACTGCACTAGATTCTGATTAGATTTAATACACATCTCGTAAATTCCACGATGAGATGTCCACGATTAGAAACCACAATTTCATCGTGTTACATCTGATCTAAACCTATCGTGCAGTTCACCTAAAGTACACAAGTTCGTTAGTCCTCTGAAAAATTCATCCCAAAGGAACGGGCAAACGATACGATTGCGTGCTCGGTTAAGACAGCAGACAATTTAGTTCGTTATGCCGGCGATCTGAAACCTGTAACCGACGTATGTACATATGTTTATTTAACGAACGCGTTACGAAACCGCATTCGTGTATAATTTAACTCACGCCAGGATCGATTCCGTTTAAACGTTGTTTTGTTTCCATTACCCCTTCCCCTATATATGCTGAAAGCATAGCAACTAAAGCTTGAACAACTGGAGCTTTTGTTTTTCGCGCGATTGATTTTGTATTGGAGTTTGAGACGATACAAGATGCAAGTATCCCCTTACCTACTTAAATAGATAAGCAGTTATTGATGTTAAACGTAAGCAATATCGAATCGAGTAACGTTTTGAACTTCGGATCCTCTACAGAGGTAATTAGATACGCGTAGGTATAGGAGATCGTGTTATTTTTTTGGGAAAAGAAACAGCTTCAATTGTTACATAAACTAGTTTGAGAATCCTACTGACTGCGCCAAAATTTTGTATCTGCGGTTTGAACCGAAATCTCGATTCACTTAGCGGATGAATTATTACAAGGAAGCTTTTAAACGTAATAATTGAAATTAACCTCAAGGTTGTGTTAACAGATTCAGGTGATTCATTTATTATGTTTCCCCCATTATAATGCATAGCATACATGATTTAGTATAGAACGGGATTTCGAATCAAATATTGCATATCTTATGAGTACGCGGCTAACTAATTGAATATTTAATATACGGTTAGCATTACTTATTTATATCCTAGTCCGAGCTGCCACAGAACTAATTGGGATTATTTCGTGCATACTATATAATAAGGTCGATGATTTACATTTCCTTAACCTGGTATGACACATGAACTGAGTGTTGATATAAAAAAGTATACCTAAAAAAATGTGGGCTCGGAAAAAGTGGATTCAAACAAGCAAAGCGTTCAAAAAGCTAGAAGTCGATTCCAAACAACCAACTCAAATAAGGTAGAGGACTTGAAAAAAGCAGGTTCGAAAAAGGTAGCCTCGGCAAAAGGAGTGGGCAAAACTGAACCTGCAAAAATTGATCATTATTGATTGGAATATCGACAGAACAATGTGGACTCTAAGAAAGCGAAATCAAATCAGTGAACTCAAAAAATTGGAATGGATATGAAGGCCAACATTTCCACTTGGCTCCTTCACAAGAGGTCTTGTACTGGCCAACGTTACTCGGCTCCTGGAGAACAGTCAGGAGGAACGAAAAGGATTGCTCTCATTGGACTCAAAAGCACCTCAAATTCAAAAAAATCAGTTCTAGAAAGTTGGTCAAAAAAAAATGAACTTCCCAAAAGTGGAGTTGAAACAGACACAGAACACAGAAAAGTAGACTGAAAAGGTGAACCTAAACGGGGGACTCAACTCCAAACAAATAGTGTTAAAAAGTAGACTCAAATAAGATGGACTCGGAAAAAATTGATTCAAGAAAGGTAAGTTTGAAAAACGTGAACCTAAAGCTAAACAAAACTACTCAAATAATTAACTCGAAACGTCGCTAACCGAAAGTAGACTCGATGAAAGCGGATTCAAAAAGGTGTATTAAACCAGTAACTGAAAGGAATAGACTGAAAAACTAAACCCAAAATGGAGGGTGGACGCAAAAAAGTCGATTTCCAAAAAAAATTTGCTCTCGGAGAAATAGAAAAAAGACAAACTCGAAGGAAGAGAAAATAACTGAACGAAATAAGTGAATAACGAGGAACGAAAAAGATTGCTCTCATTGGACTCGAAGGCACCTCAAAAGAGTAGACTGGTCAAAAAAGATGAATTCGAGAAAAGTCAGTTCTAGAAAGTAGATTTAAAAAAACTCCCCGAAAGTGGAGAAACACACAGAGAACACAGGAAAGTAGACTGAAAAAGTAAACCTAAATGGGGGACTCAAAATAATAGTCAACTCCAAACAAATTGTGTTAAAAAGTAGACCCAAATAAGATTGACTCGGGAAAGATAAATTTTTGGAAAAAGTGAACCCAAATCTGAACAAAACTCGTCTCGGTACTGATGGATGAGAACATCCTAGTCTCTCCTGACGGTTGCAGGAGGGGTCTGAGGTGGGGTGTCTGAGCATTTTATTTTTATATGACGTTAAATGCCCAAAATCAATGCCGTTTCGTTTTCGAATGGCCAGCCTGTATAAGGAGTTTAAGCCTCAAAGGAAGCAAGCTTTTAGGGCAGACAAATGGATAGACCATTGACCTGGCGGTACCGAAGCGATCAAAACTCAACCTCAAAAAATCGTCTCGGTAGAAATGAGCTTAAAAATGGATTTAAATAAATGAAACGTCACTACCGAAAGTAGACTCGATAAAAGCACATTCAAAAAGGTGTATTCAAAATGGGTGGTGAACGCAAAAAAGTCGATTCCAAAAAATTTTGGACTTTGAAAAAATGAATAGAAAAAAGACAAACTCAAAGAAAGAGAAAACAATTGAACGAAACCAGTGAACACAAAAAGAATGGATTGAAACAAATGGAATGTCGATATCATAAATAGACGCTAAAGGTGTACACAAAGGCAACTGAAAGGACTGGATTGGACTGAAGAATGTCCAAAAAGGGAGGCACAAGTACGATGAGCTCAAATAATGAACTGAAAAAGTCGATTCCAAGAAAGTTGTCAAAAAACAAGTGTAATCTGAAAAAATTCACTCAGCGGGGGAGGGAAAGGGGAGGAAGGGAAAAGGGAAGGGGTGGAGAGGGGGAGTCGAAAAAACTGGAACTATGTATCTGATGGTGCGGTGATGGAGAGCGAAAGTGTTATGGTTCGATTTCTAGCACTCCTGGCAAGGCGACTGCCAAAAATACTGAACCAGAAAAAGTGAACTGAACTAATGAACTCAAAGAAAGTCGATTCTAAGACAATGGATTCGCCAAAAATTGACTTAAAAGTTGATTAACATGAATGGAATGTCGACACAAGGAAGGGAGTTCAAAGAAAGCGGATTTAAAGTGGATTTGAACTTAAAAAACTTGACTGAAAAAGCTGCTGGACTTGAAAATGTGGACTTAAAAAGTTGGTTGGAAAAAAGTGAAAGTAGACTCAAACAACGTTAACTCTAGGAAAGTGATCGATACAGAAAAGTGCGCTCAAAACAAGAAAACGGGTGGACTAAAAAAAAATTGAACTAAACGAGTCAAAACAAATGAATTCGAAAATAGAAGATTCAATTTAAAAAAAAGTTGATGAACTTGGAATAAGTGGATCATTCGAAAGAGTAGAGCAAAGTGAACCTGAAAGGGTGACGCGAAAAAAACTTTATTGGAACAAGACTCCATAAATAGAGGCTAAAAGGTGTACTCAAAAGCAATTCAACGGGACTGGAGTGGAATTAAAAAACTGGACAGAATTGAAGAATCTCAAACCGAAAAAGTCGATTCCAAAAAAGATGTCAAAAAACAAGCGTAATCGGAAAAATTGATTCAGAGGGGGAGGGTGGAGAAGGGAGGGAGTTCGGCAAAAGTGAAACTATGTCTCTGTTGGTGCGGTGGTCTGCACATTCGCCCGGAGAGTGAAAGTTTCATGGTTCGATTGCAGCACTCTTCTGGCAAAGCGACTGCAAATCGATTCTAAGACAATGGACTCGGCAAAAATGGACTTAAAAGTTAAGTAAACTGAGGAAGCTGACTCGAGTGAGGTGGACTTGAAATAATTAATTCAAAAAAGGCGGACTCAGGAACAGTGGACTTGGTTGGTTGAAAGATAGAAGGGTGGACTGAAAAAAAAATTGAACTAAACGAGTCAAAACAAATGAACTCGAAAAAAGTAGATTCACACAAGGTGATTTCGAAAATAGAAGATTCAATTTAAAAAAAAGTTGATGAACTTGGAAGAAGTGGATCATTCGAAAGAGTAGAGCAAAGTGAACCTGAAAGGGTGACCCGAAAAAAACTTTATTGGAACAAGACTCAAAATTGTTACAGAGTTTGTTGGAGTCCATAAGAGTGGACTCGAACAAATAATTGATGCGAAAAGGTGAATCAAAAGGATGGATTCAGAAAGTGAATGAGTTCAAATTCAGAGAAATAATAGACACAAAAGGAGTTGGAACTTAAATAATGCACTTGGCAGGAAATGGACTCACAAAATGAACTGAAAAAAAAAATGGAATGTCGAAACCATAAATAGAGGCTAAAAGCTGTACTCAAAAGCAATTCAACAGGACTGGACTGGAATTAAATAGACTGGACAGAACTGAAGAAGAAAAAAGTCGATTCCAAAAAAGTTGTCAAAAAACAAGCGTAATCGGAAAAATTGATTCGGAGGGGAGGGTGGAGAAAGGAGGGAGTTCGGCAAAAGTTAAACTATGTCTCTGTTGGTGCGGTGGTGGTGGCACGTTCGCCCAGAGAGTGAGAGTTTCATTGTTCGATTGCAGCACTTTTGGCAAAGCGACTGTAAATCGATTCTAAAACAATGGACTCGGCAAAAATGAACTTAAATAATTAATTCAAAAAAGGTGGACTCAGGAACAGTGGACTTAGTTGGTTGAAAGATAGAAGGGTGGATTGAAAAAAATTGAACTAAACGGGTCAACCCAAATGAACTCGAAAAAAGTTGGTGAACTTGGAAGAAGTGGCTCACTCAAAAGTGAACCTGAAAGGGTGGCTTTAAAAAAACTTGACTCTAAAGTGAAATTGGCTTAAAAAGTTTATTGCAAGAAGACTCAATATCGACGCAGAGTTTATTGGAGTCCATAAGAGTGGATTCGAACAAATAATTGATGCGAAAGTGGAGGAGTTCAAATTCAGACACAAAAAAATCGAAACAAATCCTATTGACTGCGCCAACTTTTTATTTTACATAATTATCGAGACATCCACAACTCGTTTAAGATTAATGCAACCTACAGCGCCATCTATGCATCTAATCAGTTAAATACGATATAGATTCGACGAAATTCAATTTGCTCCTGTATTACATGCACGGTAAAGCGTACATCCCCTAATACATTACGTCTGACTATAACCCTGTAATTACCTGTATCCTTACTGATGTTCCCGCCATCCCACGTGTGTATTACTACAGATTGGTGCTGACAATTTACATGTAGATATTACAAGCTTAACATGCTACAACTCCCAATTCGTTGTGGTGCTTAAGCTCACCCACCTCAGTATTAGTATTCTCAGCGTTTTTTTTTTCTTCTTCCTAAACTAAAACACAAAATATAGAATCCTCGGAGCATGCACGCAAGTCGATTTAAAAATACATCTCCTCCTATATCCCGGATCCCTCCAGTCTAATGGATTTATGTGTTTTCGAGCGTAGTAGCAGAATCGCTGCATCATCGTAACGCGAAATAATCATTGGGCGAATATTGATGGGTACGATGAAGAAGAAAAAAAAAAGCTCGTACGTCGCGGTAGCTTCGGATATATAAATAAGTGACGCAGCGTACGATGGGATTTCGTAGGGATTCGATTCGGATTCTCCCCTTCCGGCGCCAAGAGGATCATTACGTCTACGCGGAGATGATCTTATCTCCCGTTTATTTTATTTTTATTTTTTTTTCTAAATTGGTGGCCGTAAATATTAGTTTAATTTCAAACTAAAATTAGTAATACATCGTTTGTCCGTTCCATTTCCGGTCAAGCTGCAAAACACGCTCACATTCCGCGATGGACATCACAAGGGATTAACGTCAGTTGTGTTTTGTCTCCTACAGGTTCGAAATTTCGAATTTCTCCTTTTTTGTTTGTTTCGGTAAACTCCGAAGCGACGCGCTATAAAAGCTGGATGCCACGACTAAAGTGTGACTGTTTTTCTGCTATGTGTTTGCCGGGTTGAAGCTGATTTTGCATCGCTCTCTATAACTGTGTGTGTGTATTCAATGTGTTTTGTGTCAATGCATGGAACTAACCGAGTGGGATTCGTACATTTCATCAACAAAGCGGATATAATCCTTCAACTTTATTTTCGTAGCGTTTTCGCCGAAAACTTTTACCATTTCATCCATATTCATGCATATTTAAAATTAAAAAAAAAAAAGTTAATGTCGGATGCTTCAGTTGTTCATCCTTGGTGTTTAGAACTGGTTAAAATTGTGTGCAGTTTGAATAAAGGCTGGTCAACAAGGTTATTAAAAAAAGAAGTTAAAATTGTGCATCAAAATAACTAATATTTAACACTTTAAAACAGAGACAGATGTTGGTCGAGATTGTGTTGTCAACCTGAAATATTCTAAGTCTATTGTTAGTCGTTTAATGTTGATAGCTCTACCGTTTGGTGCATCTTTCCTCCATAAATCCAAGTTGAGGATCTGCAGTAGAATATTTAATACATCCCTGCACATATAGGATGTCCAAAATCACCACCACCACCCACAAATACTGGATGCTATTGTATAGGGTGTCCCGAAAAAAGTCATAAAGAAGACTTATCCCAATTTATGTTCTGCATACTAAAAAATGCGAAAATATATATGGTTTGAGACACTCTATATAGTTAAAAATATTTTTAGTTTATGCAGAACATAAATTGAGATAACTTTATGACTTTCTTCTCTATTTTCACAAATGTGGCAGATATCTAAGATCCACATTGAAACTGGACACCCTGTACAATAACATCAACTTTTTTTTAAACAACTCCTGCCGATGTTAATAAATAGGAGGGGTTGGGGTTTTCCCAAATCCGGACATGTGAACCGAAACCCTGTCAATTTCATCCTCGATCAGGAGATCAACTCCTCCCAGTTGATTGTCTCTCGAAGCGTAATCTTCGCAAGAGTTGTTGTCTCTCCTTCGATGAGGTGGCGAGTCAGAGACATCTCGACGCCCACCCCACCCCAACTCTGTTTTTTCGAGATACTTTTTAGAGAGGATTCGATTTCTTTTCGCCATTCTCAAATTTGGCGACCAACTTGAAAATTTTGAATAGAAAGATGATGAATGATAGAAATCATGCGCTCGCCTCTAGCAAGCTATGATATAATCATAACGTATGGGCCCATTTTGTTCGAAGGTACAATAAAAATGTGATAAGTAATGCACTACGTCTCAATTTAGGGGCCAACTATCGCGGCTCTCTCATTGAAAATGCATGCGAAAGCCAACTTCTCTGACCCCATCACCAGGTAATACGTAGAAATCACCTATCTCAGCACTCTCGCTGGGAACGGATGTGAAAGCCAACTTCTCGGCCACTCTACTGCAAGCCAACTATCTTGGCTCCATTGAGGATGGTAAAAAGTGAGGAAAAAGCTTGCTTATAGCAATCAAATAGCTACAACCCTTCTGCTTCCCGAAAATTTACGAACCTTGGATAGAAAGAAGCGTAGCATACTGTAATTAAAATTAAAAATCCCGATACTTTTTGAGGTGCCTGCACTATACACATGTTCCAAAATCTAGGGTTTGTAACGGTAGGCAGGTATTTTGCCGATATGTCACTAAAAAACTTCTATTGTTCAAACACCCTTTTATACCTTCGATTTGGATAGAACGCGAGACTTTAATTCGTTCGGAATAGGCCGAAAATCATCTTGACGTTCCAACCAGATGCTGTAGGAAGTTTAGAATTAGATTTACGCGGCAGCGACAACGGCAAGGCAGTGTATGTAATCGCTTTAGTTTTTACCCGTAGCACTTCACGTGTATATCCCTCTCACCCCTTTTACGTTCCAGTTTCCACCACCTGGAAAACGTTTCACTCCTGTGCTTGCCATTTACGAACGACAGTTCAAGTAAATTAAACGTCACCCTATAAGTTTTATCGCCGCTCCGTTTTCGAAAGCTCACCCAGCACATATGCGTATAGTAGGTACTGACACACGCACGAGATTCACGAGATGAATATCCTCCCTCCCCATCCCCCTCGGTCTCTTTCGTTCTTCGACTGCGGAACAGATATTTAATAGCGGCGTATTTATTTATGTATGTATGTAATGTCGAAGAATTGTTATGCGAGCTGTATTCCTGGAAGAAATATATACCTATACACGCGACAAAAGAGATGTGTGTGATTGCAATCTTGGAATGGAGGAGGAGATGGTTTACAATTTCTCGTATATCGTTTGATTTCAAAAAATCAATAAAGTTAGCGGATAATATGAGAGATGCAGATCATCAGATATAAAAATATCTTTGACGTTTAAACGTCAAATACGGTCAAGTTTGACATTTAAATGTCTAGTATGGATAAGTTTGACGTTTAGATGTCAAATATGGACATGCTTGACATTGAATTATATTATACAGGGTGTGCCAATTATCTGAATTCGGTCTACTATATCTTACCTATTAGTTTAATTAAAAAATGTTTTAAATAAAAGTTGTTCGGGGTCAACTGCTCTATATCGTAAAATTATTTTAGTGTATACAGGGTGTTCAGTTTTGGCTGAGCGTTAAAAAATTTTCTTTTTTTAAATGGAACAACCTATATATTATGACATTTTCAGATTCCCCGTTGTAAATTAAGATAGTTTTGTCTGAGAAACCTAGTACTGAAAAAAAGTATTAACTTTAGCTATAGGGAATATTATAAGCGATTGAAAGGGAACTTGAAGCACTATTAAACGGCATAAAAATATACAGGGTGTTCCATTTGAAAAAAATAAGTTTTACCGTATTAAAAATGCAGTGATTAATTTTCAATTTCGAAACACCCTGTATGCAATAGTGAAGATATTTGACATGGATTGTTTAACTTAAGGTAATGTCATAATTATGCCAAAGAATCGTTGCAAAACAAATCTTAGTACAAACGGAATTAATTTTCAAAGACTACCATGAAAATGATCTTTTTCCTCTTAAAATTGAAATATCTCGGAAACGGTTAATTTTTAGTACTAGGTTTGTCAGACAAAACTATCTTAATTTACAACGTGAAATCTGAAAATGCCATAATATATAGGTTGTTCCATTTAAAAAAAGAAAATTTTTTAACGCTCGGCCAAAACTGAACACCCTGTATACACTAAAATAATTTTACGATATAGAGCAGTTGATCCCGAACAACTTTTACTTAAAACATTTTTTAATTAAACTAATAGGTAAGATATAATAGACCGAATTCAGATAATTGGCACACCCTGTATATTCATTAAGTGTCACATATAAACGAGTTTGATGTTTAATTGTCAAATATGGTCATGTTGGACATCAAATGTCAATATCGGCACCTTTGACATGCAAGGCTCCAATATGGAGATGATTCGCGCTTAAATTTCAAATACAAACATTAAACTTCACATGTTAAATATGCATATCTTAAGGGAGAATTTTGACGTTTAGATGTTAAAAATGTCAAATATTGACATGATGAATACCAAGATACCAAAACGTTTGACGTTAAAATTATGCACGTGCTTCATATTCAAATGCCAAATATAGTCACGTTTAACATTTACATTTCAAATACTGCTAAATTTGACGTTTAAATGTCAAACATGCGCAAGTGTCAAATATAAAAGTATTTAACATTCGAATATGTATCAACCATATACAAGTTTGACATTTAAATATCAAATATGTTGCCGTTTAAATGCCAATTGCGCCACGCAAGTGTCAAATGTTAGATATTAGGTGTGACGTTTGGAATTCAATTATGGACAGGTTTCAAATATAGACACATCAAAAAAAATCGTAATTAGCGTAGGCTATGTGAATGGATTGTTACTTTAGCCACTTTCACATAATGACATTTATTCCTTGACATTTAATTTGAGGTTATATATTTGGTTACAATAAAATGTCAAATAATAAATGTCATTATCTGGTAGTGGCTAAAGCAACGATCAAAAGCATTTTCATAGTCTACACCAATTATGTTTTTTTTCGATAGCACGTTATAAAGTGGATCGTCGATTAAATTCCAAATAAGCGCAAATTTGACACCTTCACGTCATGAACAGCTTTGACGTTTAAGTGTCAAATTTCAAATACAGTCAAGCTTCACGTTTAAATTTTAAATATGGAGAATTTTAACGTTTAAACGACAAATCTTCACACATCTTTCGCTTAAATGTCAAGTTTGACATATAAATGTCAAATATGTATAAATATGACGGTTTTCAATATCGACCGAATCACCGTTTAAATGTCAAATATGTTCAAGTTTGACACTTACATGCCAAATAAGAATATGTTTAACATCTAAACGGACACGTTGGACACAAGATATTACATTTTTGACGTCCGAAATTCAATTATGAACATGTTGCATACGTGCAAAGGTCAAATATAATCAAGCTTCATATTTAAATTGTAAATATGGATAAATTTGACGTTTAAACGTCAAATCTGGACAAATTTTCCGTTTAAATGTCAAATACAAATATATTTCCGTTATGTCGGATATGGACAAGTTTGATGTTGAAATGTCAAAATATCAAATATAGCTATTTTTGACATCAGGTCAAGTATGAAGACGTTTGACGTTTAAAGCTCAAATATGGACATATCTCGTGCTTAAATGTGGTCAAGTTTGACATATAAAGGTCAAATATGTATAAATATGACAGTTAAATTTCAAATATGGACTATATCACCGTTTAAATGCCAAATATGTTCAAGTTTGACACTTGCATGTCAAATAAGAATATTTCTAACGTTTAGATGTCAGATGTTGACACGTTGAACACCAGATATTAGATGTTTGACGTTCGAAATTCAATTGTGGATATGTTACACACTTTTAAATGTCAAATACAGTCAAGCTTCACATTTAAATTGTAAATATGGATAAATTCGACGTTTAAACGTCAAATCTGGACAAATTTTTCACTTAAGTGTCAAGTTTGACATATAAATGTCAAATATGACGGTTAGATTTCAAATATAGACCGAACCACTGTTTAAATTCCAAATATGTTCAAGTTTGACACTTACATGTCAAATAAGAATATGTCTAACGTTTAGATGTCACGTTGGACACCAGATATTAGATGTTTCGAAATTCAATTGTGGATATGTTACACACGTTTAAATGTTAAAAACAGTCAAGCTTCACATTTAAATTTTAAATACGGATAAATTTGACGTTTAAACGTCAAGTCTGAACAAATTTTCCGTTTAAATGTCAAATATCAAATATAGCTATTTTGGACATCAGATGTCAAGTATGAGCACGTTTGATGTTCAAATGTGGTCAAGTTTGACATATATACGTCAAATATGTATAAATATGACATTTAATTTTCAAATATGGATTAGGTCGCCGTTTAAGTGTCAAATATGTTCAAGTTTGACACTTACGTGTCAAATATGAATATGTTTAACTTACAAATGTCAGATATGGACACCATATATTAGATGTTTGATGTTCGAAGTTCAATTATGGATATATTGCACACGTTGGTCATGTACAAATGTCAAATACAGTCAAGCTTCACATTTAAATTTCAAATATATATAACGTTTAAACGTCAAATCCGAAAAACGTGAAATAAAACAAACAAATGCTGCAATAACGATTTGTTTGTTTTATTTCACATTGAAAATGGATTTACATCAAATAAAGACCAACTCGATTCAAAATCTGTCGTTTAAATGTCAAATATAAAAATATTTAACGTTCGGATGTCGGATGTGACCAAATCAAACATCAGAGATGGTCATGTTAATTCGAAGCTAAAATGTGGTTATCTTTAACAATTTTGATTTGTCAAATAATAAGTTTGACATTTAAACGTCAAATATGGATAAATTTGACGTTTAAGTGTCAAATAGTGCCTTATTTAATGTACAGAAGTCAAATAAAGACAATTTAAAGGTGGTAGATTTTTAATAACATGCTGCAGTTGCATTGTAGCAATCGTTCAGTTGGAATTATTTCGAAATTGTACAAAATATGAAGCTGAGCGTAGGTTTTCACGACCGCAGTTTACTGCATTGAAGTCTTCCGGGTAGACAAGCGTCCAGTTCAGAGAGAAGCCAAGAATATAATCAGCGAAACGTTAAGTGAAAACTAAATATGTGTTATCTACATAAACGTGACAACGTTTCGAACTTGTCTCCTGTTGGTGGATCACGTAAATAAAATTATATGAAGTGCGGTAAACGGTGATTCGCCAGTTGCGAGTACTCGCGGCCACCCCGAAGTGAATTAAAAGCAAGAGATATGAGAGTTTAAGGGATTAAATCGGGCTAACGAAGATTGGTGAGGACCAGGGAAGGCGTGTGGGAAGAGCGTCATCTGTAGCACTCCGTTCTCTTTTAGGAGCTATATATATATACGCTTGTCCAGGATAATACCGGTGGATACGTGGATATCCCGGAAACGATAAGGGAAAGCTCCCGGATCAATTAATAGGATGAAATAATATTATCTTATATGTAGAAAGAGGTATTAATTTCTTTCGATTGGAATTGGAACTGATCCTTACTGGACATTAGCGCATTGCGGCTTGAAGCTCCTAATTCTTGTTATTAAGTGATGTATATATTGGAATCGTCCAAGGAACGTTGCATCGTATATATTATTAAAGGGGAAAGTCCCTCCAATAAAACGAACGAGCAATAAATCCACGTTTCGGGCTCAGTCGAAAGGATAATTTGACATTTGACATACTATGAAAATAAAGCATTCACCTCGCCGTCCAGAATACCAAACTAGAGGACCTCGCACTCAGCATCCAATCTCAATCCGCCCCCTCCCCCTTTTATTTAAAACAGAAAAACCAAAAAAAAAGGGCGAAAAAAACCACAACACTCGTATATATCGTGAATAAATAAATTTAATTTCTTTATGCGTGATGGCTACAAGAGGTGTTGTGCAATATGGTGAGGGGGAGGGAGGGGGAGTTAGCGGAAACGGGAGAAACCTTTTTTGTATTATTAAACACCTGTCCTTCCCTTTTTTTTAACCCTGGTACAACCAGCACTCTCTAATCATTCCTTTTTTCTTCACTCCCACTCATCCGACTATATCCGAGACATCAGGTCATTTATCATGGACCTCTCGAGCGAGCGACGCTAGAAGGAGACGGAAGACTCTTGCTACCCATCATCTTCTTCCTCCTTCGGCGTCCTTACAGGCTCCCTTTCCCGTCGCTGCCGTTTTACGCGAAGGGATTTCTACAGTGTCTCGCCAGCCTGAATAACAATACACAGGCCACTTAGGAACGTCACTCGAGCTGCTCTACTTTCTCTCTTGTCGACCTCGTTGTTTGTGTAGTTGTGCGTGTATTGAGGATAGTTTTAATTTGGGTTATATCGGGAGGGCTTTTATTCTAGCTAGCTGGCTGTAATATCTCTTCTTGTTCCTTTAGCAAATGTAGCGAAATGAACGAGTTTCTGGCTGCTGCTATGTCGAAATATTTCAAAAACTTAACCTATTCAATAATGTTAACTGGACAATAACCTCGACTTTATATATACAAGTTGTTCTAAATTTAGAGCTTAAAAGTTGGTAAAATGGACATATTTCAAGGATTTCATGTGACGATTGCAGTGGTGGAAACAGAAAAACAATTGACCATTGCATCTTCAAGATTCATTTCGTAATGCACGCTTCCAATACTTTCCAAAGAAGTCGAAAAATTCATTTTTAAAACCACCAACATCACCTGGGAATCAAACTAGACTGGCAGTGCTCTAAGGGCAGTTTGACTGTCAGATAAGACTTGAACCAACCCACTTTCATACATTGCAGACTACGTAAGTCTTGATGGCAATAGTGATGGACGAGGAATCTTCTTATCTGATTTGGTTTTCCTTCCTTTCAAATTCGAATGCCGATGTCACTTGACGTTTTCGATGCATCCACAAACACAAGATCGTGGTATGATCTCTAGTTTTGTCAGAGAATCCTTTGCACCCACTACATTTTACTCTGCATGCCGCTGAAGCTGCTTCTGACCACAACACAAACCACAATATGTGGGGCCTGTAATACCTAACCAGGCCTTTGGACTTTACTAAGCGTCTTCGCCGCACAGCCTATACTGGTTTTGCATCACCAGACTAGTGAAGTGAAGGTTATAGATAGTACTATAACTTTTGCCTTCTAGTCACACCCACAATACGACCTCAAAACACGGTACAGTGTTGCAATAGCTAATCTTGATACCAAACAATCTAAATGTCTATTCCATAACACTTAAGTAATCACCACCAAATACATTAATTTAAATGAACTAAACACTAGACCCAATATAGAGCCTTAAGGAACACCACCCTCCATTCCAGCTGAATTTCTTTGCTTATCCAAAGACACCAGAGGACTAAAAATGTGTCCAGAATCAAGAAAACAAACACAGACCATAAGTGACAATCCCTTCTCATGGTTTCCGGATATTTACTACCAAACCACGTGACCAATCTGAGCAAGCAAGATCTTGACAAGATAAATTTAATTCTTAATCTATTCTAATGATGGTGGGATCATCACCAGAGCTTTATCATTATGTCTCTAACTAGGTAGTTTATTTAAAGACAAAAGAATAATGGGCTCAATATCTGCCCTTGTGGGACACCACATTTAGTGAGGTTTTCACTCCGCAATGACATTATCCAAACAATCTTCTCTTTTGTGGGTAATCTGTACTGGACTACACTCCTTCTAGCCTTGACATAGTAAATTTAATTCTAAACCTATTCTAATGGCTATAATTGGCGGTATCATCCTCAGAGCTTCATAGAAATGATAGATATGTTTACGTAGACACGGAACAATACTGGCCTCAGCAACCACCCTTGTAGGACACCACATTTCGCGAGGTTTTTATTCCATAATAATAGAAATTATCCAATCCATCCTCACTGCGACCTTGACATGGTAAATTTAATTCTGAAGCTATTGTAGTAGCTAACGCAGTTTTTATTCCACAATCATAAAAACCATTCAATTCGTCTTCTGTTTCTGTTTGCCGTCCATACTAGTCTACACCCTCTTTGTTCTTGATGTTATAAATTTGAACCAAAATCAATGCTGTCTATCAATGATCTGTGAATAATATTCGATACTATTTCTAACTCAACCAGTCGACGTGGACACGCTGTATAAACCGGACTACATATGCGGCCACGTGATGATTCATCAAAATCAGGTAGGCTGTTTCCAAAAGCAGCTAAAGAACAGGTCAAAACCAGGTAGGCAGTTTGCCCAAGTAACTCAAAATAGCCTACCTGCTTTTTAAAACAACCTACCTACTTTTGATGAGTCATCGCATGGCCGTATATAATGCCCGACTTATACAGCGTGTCCACATCGAGTGATCGAGTTAGAACTGGTATAGAATATCTACTGCAATGTTTGCCTCCTTAGATAGGAAGGCAGAGTGATTTTCAGTTTCTTAAGAAACAACAAAAGATGGCAGTATATCAAAAGAAGAAAGGATTTGAAAGGGCAGTAAATCAATAAATTAATTCTGGAGGAAAAGTTTGCACATTTTTGTGCATCAACCTCTAAAACATGGATGCCCTAGAAATTCAGATCTACCCTTCTACAGAACATCCAATGATTACATATCGAATTAGATCCATTCCCTAAATGATACCCTGCGTAAGTAGATAAACAAACTCGAAATTACATCAAAGTAATACCAAGGCCGCCTAGATATAAATATATATATGCCGAGAAGCGTTTTCATACTTAGATAGATCAGATAGGACAAACAAAGTTTACCGAACGCATCCTAACCATCGTAATTCCTCCATGAGAGTCTAGGCCTGATTCCCCGAACATTCTTTACGTTCGCAGAAGAAGAAGCGAATTAGAAAGTGAACCATCAATTCTCGTTCACCGCAAAACAATTACGCAAATCCTAGAGTTCATAATGTCTGGATCCTTCGTCCTCGCTTAAGTAAGGAGAGAGACAAACGCATAGTAGAGGCAATACCGAAATTCCTGTAATTCCAGGAAGCGTCGATCATCCTGGTAGCGCCCCCTAGCGGTGGCGCGCGAAAGACATGAATATTTAATATTCGCGGTTGAGCGAGTGGAGAGATTACCGTTGATAGGGTGGGGAATTTATGGGAGGGGGACAAAGTAACAGAAAGAGACAGGGCGAGAATGATGAATAAGTAAGTTAAGGATGACGATAAGGGCTTACGCTTCCATTAGAGGATCCTAGCAGCTAATGCAAAATAGTTTTGAGAAAACACAAGGCACTTTAAAATATATCGTGCTCGTCCCCACCGGTTCAGGAAAGGGTAACGGAATGGTAAGCAACGAGATGGATAGGCAGATGAATAAAGGCTAAAGCTTTGATTGATTATGGAGATCTTGGTTTTTAAGAATTTGCTGGAATGTATTACGTATGCAAACTTTATAATCTTAGTAATACTAGTCTATACGGTAAAACTTGAGTCAACGACGCAGAAAAAACGAAAATTATGTAGATACCATAGTTAAATGTTATAGAAGATTTCCAAAAATACAAAATCTATAAACTTGACGTGTAAACAATGTTGTCGCCGCTTTCTTGGATATCTCCGGGGCCTTCGACAATCTATGGTAGCCAACCCTATTCGACAGGCTGTGCTGGATGGACTGCCCGAAGCAGCTCTTCAAAACCATTAGAAATTACTGCCAAAACAGATACAAAACTCACAAAGGGATGCCCCTAAGGGTCTATATGTGGTCCCATATTTTGGAACATAATGGAAGACCTGCTGCAAAACCTGGGAGAGTCAGACTCAAAAATAGCATACGCTGATGACCCCACAATAACGATCACTGCGGATTGGTGACATCGAGGATCTCATAGGCACTCGACCTGCCAACAAAATACATATTAGAAGTCGCATTCTCCAACTAAACAAGATGGGACAACTCCAATACAAGAAGAAGATTACAGATTACCTTGCCTCGTAAGGCCTAATGCATTTTCTAACAGATCACGGCCTATACGCTCCATACCTGCACGAACCGAAGATGTGCTGTTTGAGTGTCCAAATCTGCAGAGAATCGATGACTATCTACGGCAATCCTTCGTGGATCGAGACCTCAAGCAAGTACTACTAGGTTGGATAGACTTGCTGAGATAATCTGCAACGAATTCATGAACAGGTTCCTCGCGAACCGCAACCTCCGATAACATCCGAAATGAATTACACCAATACGAGACTACATCACTGATTAACAACAATGGTTGGATACGACCTCATTCCGAGAACATAGCCAGCCTGCATGTGGCCCAAATGCACTGAAGTGCCTGGAGACGCGTTCTCATCGTCCTTTCATCTTTGCATGAAGCATGATTTATATGGCATGGGGTACACAGTGCCTGTGGAGGGCGAAGGCACGTACTCCAAACTTTCACACTGGTTCAACAACCATCTCCTCGTGATTAGGGACGGAAACGAAGTCCAGGTAACTGCAGAAACAGAAATAAAAATCCTGGATACAGCCAACGGGACTCGAACAGTTAAACTCACTTAACCACCATCTAAAATTGCGATATGCAGCCTCCGCCCTTTCTGCAAGCACTACTAATTTTAAAACACAATCGCAGGAAATGGCAAGCACAACACGGTTTGTTTTAGATAAACACAAGGTAACAGGCCATACAATAGGTGCTCTTGAACATTTAGACAAAAGAGGGTTATTCAGGATCAATTTAGAATCTATCACGATCAAAAAACATGCAAACGAGTTGGGCGACGATTCCCTATGGTTATGGTTTCAGCAAGAAAGTGGGAAGATTACTCCACTAAAGAGTACACTCGGAGAAAAAGTTTCCTGGCAGGCCCTCCTTTTTCTCAAAGTACTCGGGTACTTTCTTGACTTAGTATACCTACATGGACTATCTGTGGTACAGATATTATTTGTATGCAGCCTCCCTCTTTCGCGCACTGGCAGGACATTTTTTTTCCAACTGTACAACTGTAGCATTGCATTCGAAAATTGGAGATGGTGAATTTTTGATCAAGTGAAGGGTGGCTCACTTATTGGAAGAAGCGGAGTTGCCTACAAAATGTCACAACTCAAGAATAATCATCTCCCAAATTTGAGACAAAGAAAAAGAGATGCTGCAGATGTTTGTTCTAATATCTTGTTTGTGATTCAAAATTCCAAAAAGTCCTGTGTATTAGAAAACGTGAACTTCTCAACCCTCCCTGTACATTACCAGGGAGAACGCAGAAATTAGCTTGGATACACAGTTTGTTTACCGAATGTTTGTATCTAAATGGTTAAAAAAACATCTGACAACACTTAACGCTCCACCACATCCGAAGGATCTCATATGGGAGGTTGAAATAATTTATTTTATTCCTCCGTCTCGAAAATCCCGCAAATTTAGTAGGAGTCATGGATCAAGGAGTCATTACAAGCTTGAAAAGGCGTTAGAGATGCACACTCTCCCCTGAAATCCTTTCAAAGCTGAATGATGAAACCACCAGACTAACGCTACCTTGAGGACCATATATGTACATTAATGATATGATCTGCACATTTGGTGAGGGTTATGAAGAAATGGTTAACACCACCTTTACTAAATGTTAACACTTGAAGCTGATGACACCAATCTACTCATTGATTTACAAAAACTTTCTGAATGTTGAAACATAAGATATCAAATAATTGTGAATGCATTAATGAATTGCACTTACTGGTTCATCGATTAGCTGTTGTTAGAGGACTAAATAGCTTGTTTTCATCAGTTTGCTGCTAATCAGCAAACGATAAACTGGATGTATGTAGATGTGCATACGTTTTCCTCGATAATTAATGTAACATTATTTTTGAAAAATGGAAAATTGATCGATTGGTTTCAAATTCTTGCTTCAATTAAAATTTCAATATGAATATTGGCAGCAGTGGATATCTGAAGATATCAACACTTGCTTATTTGGGCACTACATGAGCGATATGCACCTGTCCAAAGTTTTCAACCTTCGGAATTCTAGATTGTATTGGATATCTAGACTCAATTGGTTATCAGTACCTTGCAAATAACCTCTGGGATGAGCTAGGATAACTAAGTAACAATAAGGTAATAAACATTATGCATGTCTAAATGGAGCATGAAGACCTATTAGTTCCAGTAGTTTCTTCAGGCCAAAATGCAGGTGTTAATTATTTACGTTGCAGAAAGCCTGGAGTAATGGAAAGCATGCAGAGAGAGGAGATCTATATTCATAGCTTTGATACTGTGACTATTGTGCAAACGGAGTAAAATGGGATTGCTTTTACAGGGCTTGACCCAATTGTACATTGTAAGTCGTAAACCATTAAAAATGTTAATATTTTAAAATATTAACCCAGCACACTCTACAAAAGCAAACTCTACAAAAATTATTGTTTTTAATCTTCACCTTTCATTTCTATTACCGCTTTAATGGTAATTCTTCTTTACTAAGTGGAAGGTCGTTGCTGTCTTCATCACTACTGCCTAGAATTATTTGTTGAGATCTTGTAACAGCATTTCCTAGTTTTTCTGTATCTAGATTTTCAGTTAATGCAGATTTATCTTTTTTATCAGTTTTGTCTTCATCAGAACTTGTGTCTTGCCTTTTGGACGTCTTCAGCAACCAGCAGGCATATGTGAACGAATATCTTTTGTAATTCGGAATTCGAAAGACTTGTTTAGATGACGATGAAATTTCAAGCCTACCTATAATTAAACAATCAGAACGAAGTAATTATAAGAAGGCCTGGAGAGGGTTCTAAAGGACAAAAACATCTGACAACACTTAACGCTCCACCACATCCGAAGGATTCTCAAAAGGGATTCTTCTAATACAATGAAGTCCATTCAGATGCCCGATGGGAGATTCACATCGACTGCAGAGGAGACTCTTGACCTTCTTCTCAGCGTGCGCTTTCCTGGCTCGGTAAGGACGGACCTCGGTAAAACCGATCAAGCAGTCGCCACAAGGAGGGCGACCAGATGATGATTGGAAACTATGACATGATATCTTTAAGCCTCATCTTGTACGATGGGCAATAGAATCGTTTGAACCATACAAATCTCCGGGAGCAGATGGAGTGTTTCCAAGACTGATGGAAGAGGCAATTGGAGACATTATGGGGCCCCTATTGAAGATCTTTAAGGCTAGCCATGCCTTGGGATACATCCCAAAGGCTTGGAGAGATACTAGGGTTGTGTTCATTCCGAAACCTGGGAAGGACACATATACCCATCCAAAATCACTTAGACCAATTAGTCTTACATCATTTATGTTGAAGACTATGGAAAAAATTATACATTTTAATATTAAAGAGAGAGCACTTGCCAAATGCCCTCTACATCATTTGCAGTGGGCATACCAGATGGGCTAATCATGAGAGGCCGCCCTGCATAGTTTGACAGGAGGAATCGAAAGGAGTCTACACCAAAAGGAGGTTTCCCTTGCAGCTTTCTTAGACATAGAGGGTGCATTTGATAATACATCAACACCCTCGATCAACCGAAGAAGAAAAGTTAATTCTTATTTAAATATAATTTGCAATATCCGGTCTACGTTTATTTCGCTGGGCCTTAATATGAAAACCTCTTCCTTTCAAACTCCACACAGTTTATTCTGTATGTTTGCTTTTTCCCGCTAATCGTCCAAATGTTCGCAATCATCGGCGTTAAAATAATTGGAAATTAATGTTATTAGTGTGGATAAAATCAGCACATCCGACTGTTCGTAATTTCATTCGCGTACTCATTAGTATCGGACGTTTTGAAATAATACAATTAATTAGCTCTCGTACAACTGAATTAGAGCATTAGCAGAACTCACATATGAAACACGCTTGGTAGACTGCCGCATCCTACAATGTAGGATTTCCCTAAATAGATTTAATATGATTATTTTGCGGAAAAGATTCTAAATTAGTGTTGTAGGAAAATTGCTGACGTCTTTATTGGAATCTTTCCCCCAGGAAGGAAATCCAAATTTTACTGCAAAAAATGAACTTTGAGCAATAATTCGAACTCGCATTTTATTTTATAAAATACAGCGATCTCAAACGTTATAAAGAAGAATTTGATTTAGACTCTCGCTACGCTTGATGGACTACCACAATGCCATCTATGATATATAAACAGCGGTGGATACGAACTAGTAGTAGCAGTATCGAATATATGCTTCCCCGAACTATATAAGAGCAATACAAGCCCAGCCACAGGAAATTACCGAACGATAAAAAGAGCAAGTTGGCGTCCGTTCTGCTAGGTATTGGAGATCCGTATTTCATCGATAGATAGCGGATATGAAATAGGAGAGGATGAAAATGGAAAAGTACCTCCACATCTCTATACCAAGCCTAGCGTGCAGTTCGGAATCGGTAAGGTTGGGCGATGGTGGTAGGAAAAGGAGAACGTACGCAATCCACATACTCCAAAGGAAACTAGATCGAAAAGGTGTATCGTTACCCGTACTCTCAAGTAGCGGTTGCTTCACCTTTGTACGCCCTCCACCAACTAGGATCTAAATCAGACGTTGTCGTTACCAATAGATTGATTCTCAACTTACAACATCCGGGTAAGATCTATTGCGGTACGAATTTCCTTCCATAACTTATTTCTATAATATATTAAACTTCAAAGAGAGCGTCTATTTCTCCCATCAAGTGTTTGATTCCAATAATTTTATTTCATTGGAGTTTTGCTTCGTATTTCATACCAATCGTCTAGCAGTCTAGTTGTGGTTTGCTTTTTTTTCCTCAAGAGAAACGCCCTTAGACCTATACATAATAAATGGCCAACATTCCTCTTAATGAATGCCAATCAATGAATTATTTTTTTACAATTTGACAGCTGTCAATTGTATTTTGACAGATAGGATGGTCAAATTTGAAAAGAAAATTCTGTATTTACAATGTGGCAACTATCAGAAATATTGTCGGCAATTATGCCTGTTAACGTTGTAAAAATTACTATTTTGACAATTTGACAGCTGTCAGAAATGTCCAAACAGAAATAGGAAATATCGTTTCCGAATTTCGACAATCATCAGAAATTTATTAAGTGTAAATTATTAAAAAATTTAAATTTGACAGCTGTCAATTGTGTCTTGACAGCTCGATTGCTCAAATTTGATAACAAAATTAATTTATCAACAATTTGGCAACTGCCAAAAATACGTTGCTAGTTACGCCTATCAAAATTCCTATTATGACAATTTGACAGCTGCCTGAAATACTTTGATATATACAAATATTCGAATAAAAACAAATAATTGTGTTTACAATTTGACAAATGTCATAACTTTGCTGATTTATCCGATTTTACTACTTGACAGCTGTCAGTTGTGTTTTGACAGCTAGGATTGTCAAATTTTAAAAGAAAAATTGCATTTATAATGTGGTTGGCAACTATAAAAAATGTTACTAATAACTAGTAGTTACGCCTGTTAAAATTGTAAACAATATTTTTGTTCAAACGATTTGACAAATGGGCAATGGCAAAAAATATCGTGTTGACAGATGCAATAGTCAGATTTGCAAAAAAATCTGTATTCACAATATGACAGCTACGAGAAAGTTACACCTGCCAAAACTGTAAAAAATTAATGTTTTAACAATTTGACAGCTGTCAGAAATTTATTAACGATATTCAAGATTGTAAGAAAATCGTCTTTTGACAGCTAGAATGGTCGAATTTGAAAAGAAATTTCTGCATTTATAACGTGACAGCTAACAGAAATATTTTGACAATTACACCTGTTGAAACCATAAAGCATAATTGTTTTTACGGTTTCACAGCTGTCACACTAAATCAAGAAGATAGTCCTGCTTTTATAATTCTGTAACTTAAAAGAAATTATAACACCTGTAAGTGTTGAAATTGCTGGAAAAAAAGCGGTTTCTACAATTTGACAGTTGTCAGAAATTGATGAAAATGTGACAGATACCGGGAATATTATCATAATTGTCAGTTTTCCTTTGATAGCTACGGTGATCCATATTTACAAATCAGCACCTGTCAGAAATATATTTGACAGTGGCAGCTGTTAAAACTGTACACAAATAACAATTATAATCACAATTCACAATTTGACAGGTATTGAAAGTATGTTGACAATATGTCCGAAAAGAAAAAAAATTCGAACAATATTCAATTTTAGTATCTTGTGTCAGATTAAATTTGAAACAAAAATGGTGTAATTATAATGTGACAGCTAAAAATGTCCAAATAGTATTTGACAACTGTCAAAAATTTGTTGGTGTAAAAAAATATCAGTTTCTTTACAAGCTATATTTTCACAGCTGTCAGTTGTATTCTGACAGCTGTAATGGACAAATTTGAAAAAACAATTTGTATACACAATGTGGCAACTATCAAAAATATTAAAACTGTAAAAAATTACCGTTTTAACAATTTGACAGCTGTCAGAAATTTATTAACGATATTTAAGATTGTAAGAGAATCGATTTTTGACAGATAGAATGGTCGAATTTGAAAATAAATTTCTGTATTTACAACGCGGCATCTAACAGAAATGTTTTGACAATTACACCTGTTAAAACCGTAAAGCATAATTTATTGTTTCTACGGTTTCACAACTATCACACTAAATCAAGAAGAAAGTCGTGCTTTTATAATTTTGTAACTTAAAAACAGTTATAACACCTGTAAGTGTTGAAATTGCTGGAAAAAAGCGGTTCCTAAGATTTGACAGCTGTCAGAAATTGATGAAAATTTGACAGATACCGGAAATATTTTCATAATTGTCAGTTTTCCTTTGACAGCTACGATGATCAATATTTACAAATCAGCACCTGTCAGAAATATATTTGACAGTGACAGCTGTTAAAACTGTAAACAAATAACAATTATAATCACAATTTACAATTTGACAGATATTGAAAATATGTTGACAATATGTCCGAAAAGAAAAAAAATTTCGAACAATATTCAATGCTGTAATTATAATGTGACAGCTATTAGAAATATTTTTGACAGTTACAATTTGAGAGATAACAGAAACATTTTGATAGTTAAAAATGTCCAAATAGTATTTGACAAATATCAGTCTCTTTACAAGCTACATTTTTACAGCTGTCAGTTGTATTCTGATAACTGTAATGGACAAATTTGAAAAAAACAATTTGTATACACAATGTGGCAACTATCAAAAATATTAAAACTGTAGAAAATTACTGGTTTGACAATTCAACAGCTGTCAAAAATGTTACAAATACATATATTATATACCAATAAAAATAAACATTGTTGTTAGAATTTGATGAGTGTCAGAAATTAAAGAGCTACTAAAGCTGCCATCAGAAATATTTTTGACAGTTCGAATCGAAACCGAAACTCGTAAGAAGTAACTATTTTCGTTCAATTTGACAGCTGTCGTGGCGTCCAAATCAAGACGAAAATAGCTCTCAAAAAATGACAACCCTCGTAAGAATTTGACAGCTGTCAGAAATTGTTTTCATGTTTCAAAGAGAAGGAAGAGAAAATGGAAGAAGGAGAAGAAGAGGGAAGGAGAACATAATCGCATATTTCACACTTTCTTAAAAAATAAAAAACGAAGTAATTATACATTTATGACATGAAATGTCAGGTACCAATTAAATCTCTAGGTAATAACATCGAAGACAGCTTCTATACATATAATTCGTCCAATTAATTTCTCGATCGATATTACATCGTGCTTCCGTTCAGTAATAGATACAACCGAGCGACGTAATCATCCACGCGCCCCGAACAACGTCGGGATATCGGGGAATATACATAAAAGAATCATTAAATTTAATGATCGGTCGGGCTGAAAGACAGAGGAAGCAAACACGGCCCTCGATACGGGAGGAGGAGGGGAACGGGAGGGGATGGTGTATGTATGTGTGTGTGTGTGTGTAGTGGGAGAAAAACACACAACGTTCGACAAACGTTTGAATTTTCAATTGGCGAAATTGCCGCATTTCGTATAGGATAATTACGAGGAGATGGGAGCTCTCTAGTGACACGTCCTGCGTGCGTTGACAATGACATCGACGGTGTGACCGCAGGTAACGCGCTGGCGTTCGTCCGACATCTGCCGGGATTGGGTTACCACCACAGGTAAACCCGTTTTGCTCATTTGTTGACTTTTCAACGGCCAGCTAGCAAATCCTAGGTAGGTAACCGCAATAGTTGAAGGGTCGGACGTAACAGGATTATTATAGAAGTTTGTCCGGGTTAATTGACGATATTTTAAAGAATTTCTGTTGTGTCACACAAACCAGCTTTGATTTTCGTTTCATTTGTTTTTCAATGAAGACTATTGAAGAAATAATTAAAATAAGAAATGGGACCGAAAAACGCAAGGGTGCCGCATGGATCCCTGTTAAGGCCGAGACGCTTTGAAACGTTTTCTTTGATGGGGTTCTCCGAATAAAGACTACAAACGAATTCGTGTAAAAATATAATCTGAAGCTCGTGACTCACAAAATGGAAGCTAGTGTACCTTGAAATAAGGCAAAGATTCGTTTTAAGCTGAGAGAAACTGAAATCAATCCCACTAAAAACCGTGTTAGTGTAACGGTTGATTATCGACTGACGTTTTAGAAGTATCAAAGAAAGAGCCAAGAACAGAGTAAGAGCATGGCAGAGCCTGATGCTCAACGTGGGAGTTCTCAGAAATAGCAAAAGGCTAGTACTGCCAATCAATGGAGTACACCACCAAAGGGAGAAACTATCAATAAGGGACATAGTATAGAAATCGATTTTAGATGAATGAATGAATATTGACTGGCCACGGGGTCTTAGACTCGTTTTCCAAAAAATTATCAAAATCTGAAGATGCAAGATGTATTCATTATGGAATCTGATCTGATACACCAGAGCGATGGGAAGCTCGGGAAAGAACTCGGAGAAGAAAATTTTGAGGAGGTGGTAATGAAATTAAAATGAATCCAACTGGATGGTAGTTAACGAACATGGAAGAGCTCAAGTTACGGTTAAACCAGAAGTTAATAAAATAATGGTATTTAAAAAAAAATAGGAGAAAAGACAACCTATCCTCCCGAGATGTAATGTCATCATCAGGGACAATATTCGTCCTCGGGGTGTGGGGCTTGCATCCACTAAAGGACCTTGAACTACTGGTTACATTACTTCAGGATGGCATTTTGCAGTTAGCCTCGATTGGCTGTCATCATTGCTTGGATCTCTTTCTTCTTCTCAGAGGTGGTTTCCAAGCGTCCATCATCGATTGCACGACTTATCCGGCGTTAAAGGTCCTACTTCTTCCTGTCGCACTTCTCTGTAGTCGCTTAACTTCTCGCGTTCAAAGAAGGTGTGATGAAAGAAATCGAAGAAGACCCCAATATGGTCCTTGAAGAACTCCAGATATTGCTGAGAAGAAAATTACTGAACGTTCTGATTGTGATGACTGATCGGCCTGAAACTGATATTCGAACTGATTATATCAGCAGAGTAAAAAACCAGACTGTCAAATCATTCCTGTTTTACCACTCTTCTTTCTAAGAGCAATTTGAAATCTTGCAACTGAACGAGGTACAAGAATTCGTCATCGGCAACACGTCTTCCTAGGCACGTTCGATGGGATTGGCTGTCCAGTTAACAATGTTTGCTCGATATAGACGAGCAGTTCTTATATCCTATCGGAGGTAGCCAGGTGGTCCTAAAGACATCAGCATCCTCTCGGATAATCTTGAAACTAGCTTGGGACTGCCTGGGAAACCTAAGAACTCTCCCCACACACAACAAAATCATTTTGGTGTGGGGGCATACCAGGCAATGAAATAGCAAACAAGCTGATAAGAAAGGGTTCTAAAACAAAATTTACTGGACCTGAACTTGGCCTGGCGGTCACCAAGACTGCCATGCGTGGTAGAGTGGTTAAGTAGATTACAAAAACACACTTGTTACACTGAAACAACGTTGAAGGGCAGACACATAGCAAATGGATGATGGGACAGCCGCCGGCTGTCTAAGAAAATACCTACACAGAATTGGCATCTTTATAGATGAGTCTATTTGTAGACTATGCATTGGAACGACGTAGACTACCATTGTTAGGAGCAAGAAACCCATTGACAGGACTTCCAGAAAAGGATTTACAGCAAACGGAATAGATGAAATGAAAATAAAGGACGCAACTGACATTCAGTTAAACGAACAACTACGTTTCATACACCGCAAGATTGCCAATCTTACGAGCTTCAAACAAAACTAACACTGAATTTAACAATTTAAACCGTCACGGGTTGCGTTCTTCATCTAATTTGATCGCCGGTATTCAACGACGGCATTCATTATAGAATAATGAAAAATACACCTCCGTTATGGCAGGTACATACAATATTAGCTAGAACCATCTTCAGCATAACTTCTACGCGAGAGATAAATTTTATATTTTTCCCGTCCATTATCTTCATTCCAACAGCAGTTTTATAATTTATTCAATGTTCGCTGTGGAGGTAGGAAACGACTGACATTAACGAGCTTGTAAATACTGCAAAAGCTTTACGTCTTTGTCTACATAGTTACTACTCGTCATGATAGTAGTCCGTGGATGTGTATGATAATTTTATTTGCTTACTGAGCGACATGATGTGAGGAGAAGGGAAAATATCGCGTGTTTGTTATACGAAATGAGATATTTCTTTATATTTTATTGTTACTAACAAAAAACATATTTTACGTGAACAAGAAAAAACATGACCAAGAGTCAAGTCCTTTCATCAAACCCCACGTTGTTGGGCGCCAAATTTTTTTTTTAATTTCGAACGTAATAGTCTAAATCTACTTTTGGAGGTGGTCTGGTGGAGGGTCCACCGGCTGCTAGTAGAGATGGGTGTGAAGGTCACAAGAGATTTTAGATGTGATAAGCGTCACTCAGATGTTGAAAATCTAACCACAACAAATTGAGCTTACTGAATAGTTCTGTTAGGAATTTCTCCCTTAAATGAATAGTTCGTTTTTGCAGTTCAAAATTAAATTGTTGCCAGTTTTGCATATCTAACAGTGATCTTCTTCACTTCTGAAGAAGATCACGACAAGATGATCGAAACGTCAAGTATCACAACTTTTCTACACGGCAGAGAACCCGAGAACCGAAGAGCAGCCATCAACAGTGGCCGTGAAAGCGTGAAGACTACATTATCTATTAGTAATGTCCAAGTACGTGACCAAACGATTCGAACGAACTATTCACTTTCAATGAACTGTACGAACTATTCATTATTACATGACTTGGCTATGAACGATAGAAATTGTCTTACTACACGGCAAAGAACCCGATAACCGAAGAGCAGCCATTACTAATAGATAGTATACAAAACATCCGCATCGCGGGGTGCAAACTACTTGTACGATGGTCTTCATCATCGTCTGAACTAAAATTCGTTTTTCTCACATTCTTCATGTCGATGGCTCGGGAGTCATTTGCCTGGGGGAGACGCGAGGTTGCCAACTTTCATTATCAACATCGTGAGATACGGGAGGCGCTGGAGTTTCTGTCAATATAGACGGAGTTTGTTTTGGAATAGCCTGTGGATTCAATGTACAGTGCGTCCATAAAAGAACGCATAAATTCATTATTAGCTAAACAAATATTCGAAATTGCCGAAACAGGTCGATTTTTGATTTTAATTTACTGTTTTTCCAAATTATAATGTAATATACAGGGTGATCCACCTCCGTGTGATGACGTCATCGCCATTTTTTTTAAATAGAACACCTCATTTTTTTTTCAACACCCGTTATTGATCTGATGAAACTCCAATTGGATGCAAGAATGCAAAGGCAATAAAAAATCAACGTATGGGCTGGTATTGTGAAATACAATTATTGGTCCATATTTTTTTGAAAATGGATCACCTGATCTGAGTCCATTATTAGATTATTTAAAATCTAAAGTCTAAAAAGACCCGTAAATATCCGTCAAAATCCAAAAATGCAGAACATAACACCTGCTTTACAGAATTTAGAATGAATTAATCCGTTCTTTATTGTAGCTCAATAAACAATTTGAACATTTCGTTTAAATTTTCTTTTGTTTGTTTTTGGACGTAATTGCATAACTACGTAACCAGTTAATTTGTTTATTACATTCAGTAACGTAAACATTTCCAAAACAATTTTTGATAAATTTAAATCGTGCCTTAGTGAGTTATGAATTTTTTCATCTCAAGGATTTTTGAAAAAAAAGGGATATTCATCAATGATAAAACAGCATCACAGAAAATGGATCACCCTGTATATTAGATTATAATTTAAATAATCGATCATCTTTATCGAGGGGGTTGGAGTTCGTGAGTGGTGTTTGAAGTTAAATAGTGTAATGGTATGCTGTGTGAATCTGTAACTTCGAGGATAGATAGTGACAAGCTGCTCTATAAAATATTAAAAGGCACTTTTGTGCATTTTTGTACCACACTAGGTGCTTCAAAATTTTTGAACAGTTTATTAGTAATGTTAACCCTTTGCAGATTTTTCTAGCAATGATTCCCGGTGATCGTGATACTTTCAGAGTGTTACGAAGACTATAAAAGAGCCCCCTTCTTTGCCAAAACAGTCCTCCCATGGTGGATTGTTAGTCGACAACTTTTCTCATCCATATTATAAATCTTTTCAAGATGACTTTTCAAATGTACGAGGGCAACCTGAAATGTTTCCGGAATCGACAAGAAAAACACGGTTTTGGTGTGCTTTTTTATTTTTATTTTTCGATGTAGTCTCCTCGAAGATCAATACACTTTTTCAAACGCTGCTCCAGTCTGTTCAAGCCGTTAGAAAAGTAGGATGTTTCGAGGTCTGCAAAATAATCATCTCTAGCGATGATGACCTCCTCATTTGAGGCAAATCCAAATCATTCAATTTGGATACAACGATGTGAGATGATTGAGCCCCCAATCATTGTCGTGATGGAAAAAACACTTTCCAACGAGGCTGCAAACTAGTATTGCCCCCTGATCGTCCTTCCCTTCTGCAGATTGTCGATGAGGATCACACCTTGGGAATCCCAAAAAATGGTCATCAATGACCTTTGCGGGCGATGGTTGGATGTTTAAAGGTTGACAAGTACGATTTACATAAATTTCAATATTGAGAGACAAAAAATTAACGTCACGGTTACAAATATACAAAATTGTTCACTCCGCTAATTTCATAACCGATCGCATCGATAAAACCGCTGATAGGTGCAACTGCAAGTTGTCCGTGCGGATATCCGATTTAATTACGTCTACGTGACATCACAGCATGCATATTTGTGTAGTCCGCACAAATTATACAACCACCAATACAGAAAAAAAAAAAATAAAACAAAAAAAAATTAATCGCTATCAAGTTGGCAGCTGGATGGATTTTGCTCATTGACGTTATTGAAAATGTCCGCTTGAAGCTATGCGCCCCGCCATAAATTAAATATTAAACATGAAGCAAACGTGAATACCACCAATCAATACTTCATTTTAATTGATGTTTACCAGGAAAACCCGGGGAGAGAGAGAAAGAGAGAAATCTGTACGCTTGTATGATAATTATTTTTCCAGGGAAAATTGCAATACCTCGTAATAGAACTGGAGTAGGGCGAGGGGAGGATGGTGGTTCTGTTAGCTTTTGACTTAATATAATTATATGACATTTTCGAAATAATCGATTAATTAAGCTGAAGGGAAAATAAGGACTTAATCCAAAAAAGAAACTGGCGCAGTCTACAGGATTATAAAATTACGAAGCTTGAATTTGAACGATGAATGAAATTGGAGGACCATCCCTTGGAGGACCGTCCCTTTACTGTAAAACTTGTAGACATGTACAAGGATTAAATATACAGATTATGTAAACAATGGTAGCGCTTTGAAATACGGTTAACACATGGGGTAATCATTGGAATGGAACCAGTTTTGAATAAATGCTTATAAATTTATTTCAAGCATGTTACATAGCACAGAAAATACAGTTTGCTTTTTAGAAATGGAAACTGTTAGAAGAAGACCAAAACAAGGTCGACTAGCATCACCAACACCCAATCGCTGCAGAGCATAAAAGATGTGGCAGAATATGGGTAAAGAACCATGTCAGGTAGGACAATAAAGACTGGGGGGGTCAAGTTTTGTTTAGCGACGAGTCAAGATCCAGTCTGCATCCTAATAATGGACGCGTTTCGACTTAGCGTGAACCAAGAACCCAAAATAACCCTCCATTTGTTCGGGAAAGACCTCGATACAACGATGGTGCTGTGACGGTGTGGATCGGAATAATTATCGGAGGCTATATCGAAGTGTATTTCATTCAGAATAGGTTCACTCACAGAGATATTTGGATGAGATGCAGGAGCTATGGTGGGGAACTGCTCGTCTACATCGACTGACCCTTAAGCTGTTCTATGACCCTTTAGGCCTTGAGTTGTTGATGATAAGAGTTGTTGATGTGGTCACTCTCGCGGCAGTTGGATGTTAGTCCTTCTTGAGCTAGTCCTGATCGGCAGCAATTTCGAGAGGCGGTGGTCTATCGGTGTCGAATCCGACCAAACGGGAGACCAGTGGGTTTGCAGATGTTGCAGTCCTCTCCAAGGTCTTGGTAGCAAAAGAGAAGATGTGAATTCCTAACGAACCATGGGGTCCTCATGATCATCCTGAGGATCTTATTTTGGAGGGTCTCCAATCGCTTTAGGTGAGTCTTGGCCAGACTCGACCAGGACAGCGAGCCATAGGTGATGGTGGGACGAAGGAATGTCAAGTTCTCAAACAGAGCAGCGGCAGGAGCATCGAACTGACACTCATAAATCTGTTGACGATCTTATCGACATGGAGCTTGAAGGTGAGTCTCTAGTCCAAGATGACTCCCAAGTACAACTCAAACTGACTCCATGGGAGACCGAAATCCCCAACGAAAATATTATCGTGGGGTGGCCCTCGCTTTTTACTGTATCGAACAGCTACGGATTTCGCCTCGTTTATCCTGAGTTTCCATTTGTTGGTCCAGATTCCGATGGTATTAATCTGTTCTTGACGACGTTAACAAACTAATTCGTCACTCCTCGATGACGTATATGCAGCTGTATCATCAGCATATGTAGCCAGTTGGACTTGCGAGGTTTTGGGAAGATCCGGTCCAACCAACATTGGAAATTGATTGATTTCTAATTTAACAAAGAATATTCTTGAGGCGAATAGTTCGTTTTGTATGATTTCAAGAACGAACAGCTCTTCTTTCAGTCTGTTCAGGACAACGGCCTCGGCGATCTTGGCGAGGGTAGAATTGAGAGCGATGGGCCGGTAATTTCGTGGGAAGATGGAATTCTTGTCCTTTTTAGGGACAGCGGATAGGAAATAACCCAGCGATAGAATAGCATTTACAAGCAATAGGAGGTGACCGAACAGAGCATTCGGAATTCTAGAGAGGGCATTATAAGTAATGCCATCAGGACCTGGGGCTTTCCCTTTTTTCCTACTACTTATAAATTGTTTAATTTCATCTCTGTTGGTTTCAGGGATGGGTTCGCCCTTCAGAAGGGGAAGATGATTAATGGAATCCTCCACATCAGCCTCGATATCTTCGTTTGAGTCGTCGTCAGTGTCAGCCACGTGAGCATGGACCGAAGAGAAATTATCAGCCAAAACACTGGCTTTGTCGGCCGTAGAGTGCAACAAGTCGTGAGATCCATGGAGGGCGGTCTAAACGGTCGATTTTTAGGAGTTAAGTTTTAAAGCTTAACGAACCATCATTGCTCCAGAGCCTGTAATTCCTTTTGACCCATCTGCAAGCCAGATTTGCTTCAGAATTCCAGGTTTTTGTTTTACTCTCGGCGATCGACCTGGAAGGGTTTGTCGAAGGAAAGTTTGGGAATCATCGTATCCCAGATAGGATTTGTGATTTCGGTCTCTATTCTGGCATTCCCTGAAGAAGTCTGGCTTCTCTAGTTTCCACCGGATTTCAATCAATATGCCTCCATTCCCGCCTCCTCCTCCTATGGATTTAAGTCTTAATTCAATTCAGATTAGTCTCAACTATTTACTGAATAGATTTACACCAGATATAGGTTTGATTCAATTTAAATTTAATGGGATTCGCGAATTTTACCTCGCTTATTCGACGCCCTATAGTATAAATTACAAACCCTCGAAATTATTTCGACGCGAATATATCCTGATTGGTATCCTCCCCACCCCTCACTTCTATAAATACATAACATACATCTTGGCACTCTTGTACGTGTGCTCTTCTAACACACATTCCTGTATGTAGCGCGTAATTGAAAGCGATCGATTTTCTTCATTTATATACCCTCGTACGTACCCCGCATACGAGCATTTTCCATTTTCCAACATAATTGATATCTATATATAGAGCCCCTCTCAACCCTTCTCTCGCAGCAATTTTTTTTTGTGCCTGGTATATTCCCTCTATCTCTCTCATCCCTCGATGTTGGCAGCGACATCTCACCGGTACAAACAAACAGAATCACGGATAAATTTGAATTTCATTGTGATGCTTCCCCTATAAGCGACGGGGTTAGAACACGTTCGTTTAAATTGCTGATGTAATTTAATGAAAAGTGGGATGAGTATGTGTGCGTATGTGTGTGTGTGTGTGGTGGTCTCCCGGATCCGCTGCTATAAACTACCGGAGGCAGAAAATTCATAATTTTCGGAATAAATCCGTGTGTTGAACGCACCGACACGGATTTCTACATCTATTTTATGCAGAAAATTTATTTTTATTCATCTCTAATTTGACTCATAAATACACCGCCAACAATCAACGATCTATATTCACCTCTATTTTCGAATATTTGTGCGATTATCGGCGATTTTTTTTCGCGTTATGATCGAGGACGTATTCGAAAATGATGCAGGCATGCATGCTTAAGCGGATCGTTGTAGCTTTGTTCTGAATTAATATACAAATTTTCCATTGCAAATATGTTTCCTATTATAATACCTGGTTTTAAATTAGTAGTGGTTTTGATGGAAAATTTCCCACGATGAACAGTCTCAGTAAAAATTGTTATGTACATAAAATAATGGCGAGGATTTTAATATATGCGACTGCACAGAAAATGATTGGTTACTAATTACACGACTGTACTCTTTTGTCGAAAGATAAGCGTTATGTAATGAGGATATTAGAAATACCCCGTTTGACACTTAAAGATCAAATCGCAGCATTGAAAGTGGTGAAAATGTGGTGTGAAAGGTTGGAACAAAAATGGAAAAAATATAGAAAATGTCGAAAAAACGTTGAAACTGGAGTTTTGGAATTGTCAAATATTGTCAAAAATATCGAAAAATATTGAAAATGTAGTATGAAAAGTATTGAAAATACGAATGATATCGAAATGCCGTGTTGTAAAATTAAAATATTAAAAATGTAGAAAATCTTGAAACTTTAGTTGCGAAAATGACGAAATTATCGCAAAATTTTGTGTTAAAAGTGTTGAAATTGCTGAAAAATGTTGCAAACGTCAAAAAATGTCGAAAATGAAGTTCGGTAATTGTCGAAAATATCGAAAAACGTTGAAATCAAGTGTTAGAAGTGTTGAAAATGTCAAGAATTTAGTATCAAGTGTTGAAAATTTCAAAATGTAGTAATCAAAGTGTTGAAAATACAGAATCATATTGAAAATAAAACAAAATAACGAAAACAGAGTTTTGTAATTGTTGAAAAATGTTGCGAAAAATGTTGAAAACGTCACAAAACTCGTGAAAATCGATTTTGAGAATTGTTGAAAATATTGAAAAATATTGCAAATGAAGTACTAGAAGTGTTGAAACTGTCAAAATGTTGTACCCAAAACAATTGAAAATACAGAAACATGTTGAAAATGTTACAAAAATAGCGAAAATAGAGTTTTGTTATTATTGAAAATACAGTCAAATGTCAAAAATTTGTATGAACTATTGAAAATACCGAAAAATGTTGAAAACATCAGAAAATTGCGAAAATTTGATTTTGGAATTGTTGGAAAAATCGAAAAATGTTGAAAATGAAATATTAGAAGTGTTGAAAATGTCAAAAATTTAGTATGAAGTGTTGAAATTAGCAAAAAATGTCGAAAACATAGAAATGTCGACATTTTTGTAATTGTTGAGAATATCGAAAATGTTGAAAATAAAGTATTAAAAGTGTTGAAAATGTCAAAAATGTCGAAAATATGATCAAAAGTATAGAAACAAAGGTGGCAGATGTCAAACATTGTTGAAAATATCGAAAAATGTTGCAAATGAAGTACTAGAAGTGTTGAAACTGTCAAAATGTTGTACCCAAACAATTGAAATTACAGAAACATGTTGAAAATGTTACAAAAATAGCGAAAATAGAGTTTTATTATTATTGAAAAAATACAGTCAAATGTCAAAAATTTAGTATGAACTATTGAAAATACCGAAAAATGTTGAAAACATCAGAAAATTGCGAAAATTTGATTTTGGAATTGTTGGAAAAATCGAAAAATGTTGAAAATGAAATATTAGAAGTGTTGAAAATGTCAAAAATTTTGTATCAAGTGTTGAAATTAGCAAAAAATGTCGAAAACATAAAAATGTCGAAATTGGAGTTTTGTAATTGTTGAGAATATCAAAAAATGTTGAAAGTTAAGTATTAAAAGTGTTGAAAATATCAAAATGTAGTAACCAAAGAGTTGAAAATACAGAAACATGTAGAAAATGTTATAAAAAAATAGCGAAAATAGTGTTTTGTTATTATTGAAAATATCGAAAAATGTCAAAAATTTAGTATCAAGTATTGAAAATACCGAAAAATGTTGAAAACGTCAAAAAAATGGTGAAAAGGGAGTTTTGCAATTGTTGCAAATATCGAAAAATGTTAAAAATGAAGTGTTAGAAGTGTTGTAAATGTAAAAAATTTAGTATAAAAACTGTTGAATATACCGAAGCATGTTGACAACAGAAAAAATGCCAAAAATTGCGTTTCGAAATTGTCGAAAACATCGAAATATGTCGAAAATAAAGTATTAGAAGCGTTGAAAATGTCAAAAATTTTGTATCAAATGTTGAAAATAGAAAAAAATGTTGAAAACATAAGAATGTCAAAATTGAAGTTCTGAGAATACTGAAAATGTTAAAAACGCCAAAAAAGTGATGGAAATGGACTTTCGGGATTGTTGAAAATATCGAAAAATGTTGAAGATGGAGTGTTAGAAGTGTTGAAACTGTCAAAAATGTCGAAAATATGGTAACAACAGTATAGAAAGAAAGGGGGCAAATTTCAAACACTGTAAAAAATATCGAAAATGTTGAAAATAAATTATTACAAATGTTGAAAATGTCAAAAATTTAGTACCAAGTGTTGAAAATAGCAAAAAATGTCGAAATTGGAGTTTTGTAATTATTGAAAATATCGAAAAATATTGAAAATGAAGTATTAAGAGTGTTGAAAATATCAAAATCTAATAACCAAAGTATTGTTGAAGCATGTTGAAAAATGTTAGAAAATGAAATGTCGAAAAATGTCAAAAAATCAGTATCAAATCTTGAAAATATGGAAAAATGTTGAAAACGTCAAAAGAATGGTAAAAATGGAGTTTTGAAATTGTTGAAAATATGGAAAAATGTTGAAAACATAAAATATGGAGAAAATTGCGTTTTGGAATTGTTGAAAACATTGAAAAATGTTGAAAATGGAGTATTAGAAGTGTTGAAAATACAGAAACATATTGAAAACATAAAAAACGGCAAAAATGGGATTTGTTTTAGAGTTGAAAATACCGAAAATGTTGAAAATGAAGTATTAGGAAAAAATATCAAAAATTTAGTGTCAAATGTCGAAATTGAGTTATGAAAATACTGAAACGTCAAAAAAGTGGTGGAAATGAAGTATCGGCATTGTTGAAAATGTCAAAAATGTCGATCAATGGTGGCAAATGTCAAACATTGTCAAAAATCAGAGTGATTTGAATGACTGTGGGCTCATAATAAACAGATAAAACATCGCTATCACCAAACACCACAAATTTGATTAAATACGCGGGACACGTGTTTCGAGAACGCGTGGGTTAGTTATTAGTCCGGTTTAGGTAAATAATCGCATGCTATGCTTGTTTATACCAGAGGGGGGGGATGTTTGTAGTGATAGTTTTAATTTTATTTATTCATTCGGTATTCGGTTGATGATCGAAAATGTTGAAAATGAAGTATTAAAACTGTTGAAAATGTCAAAAATGTCGAAAATGTGGTATCAAAAGTGTACAAACAAAGGTGGCAAATATCAAAGATTGTAGAAAATATCGAAAAATGTTGAGAATGGCGTTTTGAAATTTTGATGAATGAAGCTTTGAAAATACAATTTTGGTTTATCAGAAATTAGAAATTTAGAAAATCTTGATAATAAATTTATTTTTCCTCGAAAACCGTTTCACCGCCACAATTGAAGCAAATAGTCATTGTTGTGTAGAAAGTTTTGTATATTTTCAAGAAATTGAAATTTACAGAACTCAGGATCCGACTTGGTGAGTTCAAGATCTCAGTGCTCAGGCTTTATCTTGGTCTCGATCAAGATCATTTAGATATGGAAGACACTACCCTAAAATGAGATTTATTAAAAATTTATTAGGTTATCAGCATCTATCTCCATTCCACAAAATTTTAACTTTCTTGTTAATATATTACGACAAAGTTATTTAAGCAAAAAAAAAAATTTAAACTTTAAATTAAATACTTATCCAAAATCGTCTATTAATTCCTGTTATTTTCATTTTATCCTCTACTAAACATGTACGTATGTTGTAAGCTATAAGACCTACAAAATTGAACTCTATAAAATGTTTTCCTGTATCGCAAAACAGCCGGAAGGCATACTTCCTTCGACAACACAGCCCATCTTCCATCGTAAAAGACCCGTTTTAATATTTGAACGCCTACCGTTGAGCAAGTAAAATTTCAAGAATGTCCCGTTGAATATTTACCCGAAGCTTTATTCGTCTTAATCTCGAAAACGAGGGTCTATCTCGAGATTATGCACATAAAAAAATATATCTACGTTGCTAGTAAGGATCTGTATCATTCTGTTTTATGTAGATACAGTTTTTTTTTTTAGAAGACTTTAGAGAGACTTCTTAAATAATTTAATACTTCGCTAAGACTATTTGTCTTGTTCAATACTAATTCGGTTGTAATGCTTGAAATCCGTAAAGTTGAAAGATGAAAATGCCACACCTCTCAGCTAATTTATCTCGATTATAACGGGTGATTTATGAATTATTATTTATTTCGTGAACAATTCGAAATTTCAATTTAATTTTTCTGTAAATCACAAAGGATTAGAATCATCAGACAAATAGAGCTATTATCGAGTACAACCACTCTTAACAAAAATAAAAAATAAAAATTGAACAGGAACCCGATCGGTTCGGAAGCTAATGCATACCGATAACCTTTCACGTATGCGCATGTAGGGATTGTACGAGTTTCAAGTTTTAAATAACGTGAGTGTGCGAATCTAACAGGAGTAAATTTATCGGTTCGCGATATGATAAAGTAGCGTAGCATGGTAGCATTGCTGCTTAACTAAAGCAGTAAAATATACGATCTCGCTTTCCGAAGATAAATAGACCAAACAAGATCGGAAAACCGTCCATTTTAAAAACACAACATTAACTTTTAAATCGGATTTCTACCCCCTATACGATAGCCACGTAATCGATACCTCTCCCTACCGTATCGTCATGAATCGTTTGTGTAAAATCCCCCTTTCACTTATGTACTATAGATCCGTCGATTGTCACGACAACATTGACAGTTCTATAAATTAATTAATCGTAAAAATAAATTCATATTTAGATGTCTTTAGATTAGATTAGTAGATACATCGTTAACGAAAGATCGAGAGAGAAAAATGGCGATAGATAGAGTGAGAGAGAGAGAGAGGATGGGTAAAATCCATCCCTGGCGTTAATCCGACCTGATTCCTGCCGATCGCCGATAGATTTATGGAGCTCTTAATCAAGAACTACCTTTTCTGAAGTCCCGGCCAGGCTACCGTTCACGTCATTCACGAATTTATACCCCTTACACCGGATTGGAAGGGATGGATGGGTTATATATATATATATATATATATAAGGTATACGTATGCGGCAGACGAACCGCGTAATTTTGATTTAATGGAACCGAGGGGGCCACCGAAGTTTCCGAAAAATCCTCTTGAATCGATCGTCCAACGTATATAAAAAAATAAATTATAAGAGATTGGAATTCGATTATATATATATTGCCATGGCAACCGCTGAGGTGTGAAACGGAGCACTATCTTGACGATACAATGTGTTTTGTTCTGCAAATGTGACCGGTTTTTCAGTAATTTCTGCCTTTAGCTTGTCAAGTAATGACACAACGGCGAATGGTAAGTCGATCCGGATTTCAACTCTCTGAAATCATGTCACCATCCCTCCAGAGAATTGAAACTTGTTTCTTATCGTCCTGCCACAACGATATTCAGCAGCTTAACCACTGCGGCTATCGACACCCTCCCCTCTTCCCTCCTCCCCACCCAAAATTTCTTGACGTTTTCGACATTTCTTGACATCTTTAACATTTTTCGGCATTTTCAACGCTTTCCAGATTTTTTAACATCTTCGACCGTTGTTTTAATACTTTGGATATGGACATTTTTCGATAATTTCAACATTTTCAACAATTTCGGCACCATACTTAGAGAAAATTTCCTACATTTCCAATACTTTCGATATTTTTGACACTTTCAACATTTTTCGGTATTTTAAACAGCTATCTTGACGATACAATGTGTTTTGTTCTGCAAATGTGACCGGTTTTTCAGTAATTTCTGCCTTTAGCTTGTCAAGTAATGACACAACGGCGAATGGTAAGTCGATCCGGATTTCAACTCTCTGAAATCATGTCACCATCCCTCCAGAGAATTGAAACTTGTTTCTTATCGTCCTGCCACAACGATATTCAGCAGCCTAACCACTGCGGCTATCGACCCCCTCCCCTCTCCCCTCCACCCAACCCAAAATTTCTTGACGTTTTCGACATTTCTTGACATCTTTAACATTTTTCGGCATTTTCAACGCTTTCCAGATTTTTTAACATCTTCGACCGTTGTTTTAATACTTTGGATATGGACATTTTTCGATAATTTCAACAATTTCGGCACCATACTTAAAGAAAATTTCCTACATTTCCAATACTTTCGATATTTTTGACAATTTCAACATTTTTCGGTATTTTAAACAGCTTCGATAGTACATTTTCGACATTTTTAACATTTTCAATACTTACAATACGACATTTCCATGATTTTCCAAAATTTTCTAGATTTCGAATGCTTTCTATACTACATTTCCAAAATTTTTCGATATTTTCCAAATTTCTGTTGATGTTTTCGACATTTTTTCAACGCTTTCCAAATTTTTCAACTTCTTCGACCTGTGTTCCAACACTTTCGATACTAATTCTTGAACATTTCTGACATTTTCTACACATTCAGTACTAAATTTTCAACATTTTTTCGATAATTTAAACATTTTCGACATTTTCGAACCACATTTGTCAAGATTTTCTACATTTTGAATGCTACATATTTGTCACTATCGATATTATCCACATTTTCGAGATTTTTTATAAGTACCATTGATAATGCAGTTTCAACATTTTTCGGTATTTTTAACAATTCCGAAACTCCATTTTCGAAATCAAATTTCTCATCATTGTCAATCATTTTCGGTTTTTTTCAACACTTTCTACAGTACATTTTCTGTATTTTTCGATATTTCCGACAATTCCGAAACTACATTTTCGACATCATCAAAATTTCTTAAAATTTTCGTCATTTCTCCTGATTATCAACACTTCTGTGTATTTTTAACATATTCGATAGCACATTTTCGATATTTTTGACATTTTTAACACTGACAATTTTCGATGCTTCAACATTTTTCGATATTTTCAAGACTTCTTGACGTCTTGACATTTTTTTACATTTTTCAACATCTTCCATTTCTTTTTTCAACATTTTTCGATGCTACAACAATTTCAAAATGTCCATTTTTGCTTCTTCGAAATTTTCAATTTTTCGATTTTTTAAACATTTTCAACAATTTTCTGCATTTTTAAAATTTCCTACATTTTCAACAACTTCGATATTCCAATACTTTGATATTTTTGACATTCTCAACATTTTTCGCTAATTTCAACACCATAATTTCTACATTTTCGACATTTTCAACATTTTCAATACATTTTCATTTACGACTTTCTAAAGTTTTCATCTTCATCTTTGACCATTTCATATTTTCAACATTTTTCGATATTTACAACAATTTCAACATTTCTGACATTTTCTTGCTTCAATTCAAAATTTTCAATATTTTCAACATTTTTTGACATTTCGGCATTTTTCAATATTTTCCACATTGTTCAAATTTCGAACTTTGTTCCAACACTTTCGATATATTTGAACATTTTTCGATATTTTCAACAATTTCAAAATTTCCATTTTTTTGATATTTCCAAAATTTGTTTTGTCATTTTTTACATTTTTTGACATTTTCAACATTTTTCTGCAATTTCAAGGCTTTCCAAATTGTTCAACAACTTCGAACTTTGTTCCAACACTTTCGATACTACATTTTGAACATTTCTGACATTTTCTACACTCAATACCAAAATTTTCAACATTTTCAATAACAATGGATACTGCATTTTCGACGTTTCTAACACTTCCGACATCTTCAATGCTGTCCATTTCATATTTTCAGCATTTTTCGATATTTACAACAATTTCAAAATTTCCTTTTCTTGCTTCTTCGAAATTTGTCGATATTTTCAACATTTTTTGACATTTCCAACATTTTTCAATATTTTCCACATTGTTCACCAATTTCGAACTTTGTTCCAACATTTTCGATACTACAATTTGAACATTTCTGGCATTTTCTACGCTTTCAATACTACATTTTCAATATTTTTTGATATTTCCAAAATTTCTTTTGTCATTTTTTACATTTTTTGACATTTTCAACATTTTTCTGCATTTTCAAGGCTTTCCAAATCTGTCAACAACTTCGACCTTTGTTCCAACACTTTCTATACTACATTCTGAACATTTCTGACATTTTCTACACTCAACACCATATTTTCTACATTTTTCCCTCGTTTTCAACATTTTCAATAACATAGATTGTCGACGTTTCTAACACTTTCGACATCTTCAATGCTATCCATTCCATATTTTCAGCATTTTTCGATATTTTCAACAATTTCAAAATTTCCTTTTCTTACCACTTCGAAATTTGTCAATATTTACAAGATTTTTTGACATTTTCAAGATTTTTCGGCATTTTCAACACTCTCCGCATTGTTCAACAACTTCAACCTTGGTTTCAACACTTTCAATACTACATTTTGAGCATTTCTGACGTTTTATACACTTTTAATACCACATTTTCAACATTTTTCGATATTTTCAAAATTTCTTTTGAATTTTTTTACAGTTTTTGACATTTTCAACATTTTTCTGCATTTTCAACAAAATTTTTCAACAGCTTCGACCTTTGTTGCAACACTTTCAATACTACATTTTGTACATTTCTGACGTTTTATACACATTTAATACTACATTTTCAACATTTTTCGATATTTTCAAAATTTCTTTTGACATTTTTTACATTTTTTGGCATGTTCAACATTTTTCTGCATTTTCAACACTTTACAAATTTTTCAACAACTGCGATCTTTGTTCCACACTTTCGAGACTACATTTTGAACATTTCTGACATTTTCTGCACTCAATACAAAGTTTTTAACATTTTTCGATAGTATTCAACATTTTCAATACCATGGATACTGCATTTTCGACGTTTCTAACATTTTCGACATCTTCAATGCCGCCCAGTCCATATTTTCAGCATTTTTCGATTTTTTTAACAATTTCAAAATTTCCTCTTCGAAATTTGTCGTTAATTTCAACATTTTTTGATATTTTCAACAATTTTCGGCATTTTCAACATTTTCAACATTGTTCAACAACTTCGATCTTGGTTTCAACACTTTCAATACTACATTTTGAACATTTCTGACGTTTTATACGCTGGAAATACTAAATTTTCAAAAGAATTTTGGATAATTTAAACATTGGCACTATCGATATTATCAATATTTTCGATTATGTTCGATATTTTTAATACCATTTTCGACACTTCTAACGTTTTCGACGTTTTTAACGATGTCCCTGCCACAGTTTCAAGATTTTTCGGTATTTTTGACAATTCCAAAACTCCATTTTCGAAATCTTCAAAATTTCTCGACATTTTCGACATTTCTCGTCATTATCAATCATCAGTTTTGACATTTTCAACACTTTCATACTAAATTTTCAACATTTTTCGACGTTTGCAACTTTTTCCAATATTTTGGAGAATTTCAAAACTTAATTTTTTTGCCTCTTCGAAATTTCTCGATATTTTCAACATTTTTTGGCATTCTCAACATTTTTCGGCATTTTCAACACTGTCAAGATTACACTTTCGAAATTTATTGATATTTTCCGTCACATGTTTCACACTTTCGATGCTATTTCTTTTTCCGATACCACCACATTTTCAACACCTTTGATAAGTACTACATTTTCAAGATTTTTCGACAGTTTTCGATACTTTCGAAATGTTCAATTCAAGGAGTTTAAGACCATTTGAAACAAGTTTAGACGTTTTACTGTCTGTCCCAATTTCGATTAGAGGTCATACTTATGCAGTAATCATCGTGACAATTTTATTTAGAAATTACTAACTCAACTAATGTATATATATGTGCGATGTATCATTGAAATAAACGTATCAATACCTTTCAGTAAGACGGAAATTTTACCGTTAAACCCAAGCAAAAACGCAAGATATATATCTGCACATCCACCTTAAATACAAGGCGCTCCGTCACTCTTAATTCAACCGCTGAGGGGGAAAAAAATTATGAAACTCTTACGCGGTAGCTGAAACAACGAGCTTCCATTAATATTTCTGGAGCTTTCGCGGTACGAGACGCTTTTATATTTATTCAAATAAGTAAATATTAAAGCGAAGTGGAAGAAAGAAGAGGAGGACTAGAGACAGACAGACAGACGTCTTTCAAAAATTTTCCCTGATTAATATTACTGCTCTTATCTTTGTTGAACTTCACGTTGAGTATATATTTAAAGAGAACAAAAGATACCCCACCCACCACCTCCAAACCCGGTCTTATTTTGTTGCCTTTCTCTCATTTTATATCCACTGTATTTTCCACCGTGTAAGATATCAATTTCGGGATAATTAATAATTTTAGATTAATAAAAAAATTCTTCTCATTTGACCTCTAATTAAAACAACCGGTACTAATATTTACTAGCTGGCTTTGTTTAGGGGAAGATTGTTATTCCAACGGTCGCTCGGGTCATAATATCAAGTGTTATTTACGCGTTTCGCGCTTTGCGCACCAGCAGCAACCGCATTTCACCGTACGGTAAAAGGCAAATAATGGGCGATGATAACTCAATTGTGACGACATGAACCGCGATAATGTTGGCAAGGGATCCTGGATGAAACTACTCGGATATGAATCATGTTTGTACATATCTGCTACTACTAGGAGGGTGCCTGCCTGATGTGTTATCTACGTTCGTATTTGTTTGCTTAAAGTTCAGAATACAATTTCGTAATGTAATGTCGCTTTTGCTGTTTAATTCTTAAAGGAATTCGGATAAATACCGGCTAAAATAGGAGTTAATGTTGATTATTTTCTTATATAAATGTCAACGTCAATGTTAGCACTATTAATATCATCTCGTTGAGGTCGCAGGCTCGAAAGGACAACAATGAAACTATAGCTACGAACGAAGCTAAAAAATCGAGTTTAACCGTGGCAGATGGTAGGAAAAACGTTTACAATCGTTTTTACGTAGTAGACGGCTATAAGAGAGCACAATTTTTTATACGAATCCGTCTTTAGAGAACAAATAAATTTCCCGTTTGTGATGAAAGACGATGAAAGAACGGCCCCGTCATTGTTCAGCAATATATAACACTTTTGGATGTTACCCAAATCTATTGTGATCTGCCAAACAAACAGAACTACTGTTACGAATGTGTGTACGCGAATAAATGGAAAGATGAGAATCGATAAAGTCGGGATCCCCTCCCCCGATACCCTCCACAACCCCCGCCGTCCTATTGGATTTGTCGGGGAATAAGAAAAAAATTAAAGGGGCTCTTTTCTTAATTGTCTTATAGCATGAATTATTCAATAGTATTAAAGTGGGGAAATATAAGGTAATGAGATTAAACGACCAATAAAAATGTCTTTAATAGAGGCTCATGGTAATTCCAACTCCCATTTCCTCTAGTGGACAAAATTGGAAATAGCATTGTTGGGTGTCAAGTCAAACAATCCAGGTCGAGATCTGGCAGTGTTATTTCCAACCTTGTCCACTAAAGGGAATGGAGAGGGGAGGGGGGGTGGAATTAGTCCATTGTCGCTGGTGTTGTACAATACAAGTTGAATACCGAACTGAGATGAAATTAGGTTTTGCATTCGGAGGGCACTGACGAGATCTAGGAGGTCGAAACCACGTGGCCTGCTATGACACAACATTAAATATGCGGCAAAACAAAGGTAACTGAAATTATCGGTTGTTTGTGGGTTAGATTTCCATAGTAACAAAGTTTTTATTTATTCTATATAATACTTTAACATACTGATCAGAATGGATTGAGCCTACGCTATGTTAGAGACCATTACGAAGAGGAACTTAATAAGAGGACACCAAGTAACAAAACAACCCTAGGATTGCTCTTCTGGTTGTTAGATCAGTTGGTGATTTTTAAGGAACCTCAAAATTAGTCTGGGATTTTCGTCCTAGATGTCCTAGGTCCTCTCGCTCTTTAAGAGTCGGACTTGATGTCCTTTGACCCTCTAACATTCAGCAGAATGGCCTTCTATGCCTTTTGATGTTTAACAATGATGTGAATCGTCCATGAAAACGTGTTCTCAGCAAAAGAGGAGGTTGGAGTCCGCCTTACTCTGTCTAGGGTAAATTTTGCCGTTTCCCTCAAATGGTTCTCCAAGCTAGGGATCTGTAGATCTCAGCGCAGCTGGGCATTGCGAATAAAATAAGGTGAATTACACAGAATACGCAGAGTCTCATTCTGGAGGATCTCCAATTGATTCAAATAACCATACGTTAGAATTGGCCTTAACATCGATTTGTATGTGTTATTTCGTAGGTTGAGACTGTTTTCCCTACCGAGCAGCGAGATCAACATGTTCCTGGCAGTGAAGAATCGTGCTTTAAGAAGCTCGGTGTGACGTTTCCAGTTTAGTTTTTGGTCGAGCATCAGACCTTGATACCTTGTGTGGGGACTCCATGGGAGCACAGCCCCCAACCTAGATCCGCCAGGAAGTGGCCCACCTCATAATTGAATCAACCGCCCTCTGGAAGCGTAAACGGAGGATAATCCCATTTCTGCAATAACGTATAAACTATAGTATCTTCAGCATAAACAGGTAGGTTGCATCCAGGTTCAGTTAGCAGATCTGCAACGTAGAGGAGAAAGAGCTCCGGTCCCAACGTCGATCGCTGAGGAACCCTATCCCTTACCCTGAAGAACTTACCGGAAAGATAAGAAAAGATCAATCTAATGATAGAATCCCCTTGACCATCATTTTGTACAAGAGACCTTGATGCCAGACGGTATCAAAAGCTCTTTGTACGTCAAGAAATACTGCCCCAGTAACATTCCTCTGTTTGAAGCTCCTTCGGATGAAATCGGTAAGCTCAGCTCTAAATCCAAATTGTTCGTCGGGTAGACCTCCGTGACCGGATATCTCCATCCGAAGTCTCCCGAGAAGAGATTTGACAAGAGGCTAATGGGACGGTAACACCCAGGCAGGAAGGAATCCTTCCCAGGCTTGAGGATGACAACTATCTTGGCGCACTTCCAATGGAAGGAAAGTGCCCAGTGCTCAGGATCGAATTTATGATAACAACTAGACGGATGACATTTGATGACCTCATCACCCCGTCCTAGATGTCAGTAGACGTTAGAAACGGCCTACTGAAGTGTTGGTGTCAAGTATGACTGGCAGCAACACATTTACATAAAATGTGTTCTGCCGTCTCTAGATCTTCTTGGCATAGACTACAGATTTGATCTTCAGCTTTTCCAAGTTAATGTAGCTGGTACTTAAGGACCACATGACCTGTTAAAACCCCTGCCAACAGTCCAAGGTCCCTTTTGCTAAAAGATAGCAACGTCTTAGGCGATCCTGATAATATTGGGAGGCCTGCCAGTGGGAGGTCTTTCTGTTGTCCTCCCATTTGCTTAATTTCTTGTTTTAGGTGGTCCTTTTGCAGTCCACAAGAGGGATAAGGTCTCCAATGAAAGGCATTTTCGCTGTTTTTTCGGCAAGCTTATCTGCCGTTTCGTTCCCTTCGATCCCTTGGTGGTTTGGGACCCATTGAAGAGTTACGTACAATAGACCAGACTTATATGTGTAGACACTCAGAGCCTTCAACGCCGCTTGATTGTGATAATTATTGCACCACATATCCCTAAATCGAGGTTCTTTACGGCGCATAAGTTAATAGCAGAAATCTCCGCTTGAAATATGTTGAAGTGGTCTCATAGGCACTTTGAGATAGTGGTTAGGCCCACTGACCCCAATTCTTGTCCCCATTCCTTTTATTCTAGAGCCGTTCGTGTACCATGCTCACCATGGCTCACCGGATGCCCACTTAGTACGACTTTCGATGACCACTTGGACATCACTGAGATTTTAAGGTATCCTCTAATAGCAGTTTCATATGAAATCAGTCTTGCAACAAACGGAAAGGAACAGTTGAGCGCACAAACGAGAATCATGGACGACCTCTCCAACCTCGTTTGGAGGTATAGAAGTTAATCAAGATTTTGAACCGATATGTACCACACCAATTATTTCTTTCATTACATGTAATATTATGCTCTAAGCTTCCAATCTAGTTCGCTGTTTGAACATAATTAACAATTCGATTGTCACTTATTTAAAAATCTGTTTTGTACGGTAAGTCAAGCTTGTGTGCGACAATCAAGCCCGTAAAAGGTATAAATCATAAAACATCAAACCACAAGCTTTACGATATTAGAGTAGAGATAGAAAGAGAGAGCTAACACTATACTGTGTATAATTTCATTTAACAACCGCAGCACAATATAACCGACGAAAACCCACTTTCTCGTTTACTGATTTCCTCGAGGCAATTTATTTTAGAGTGAGAGGGTAGCTCGCTATATTTGTATGTAGATGTACGCAATCCAAAAAATTACAATCCCACGCGTCTCCGCGAGGGGGCACCTTTAAAAAAAAAGCAAACATAACGCGTACATCCGCACTGAGTCTCGCGCACACACACAAAAAAAAAAAAATTTTCACGTACAAGGAAACAATCCCTAGTGGAGAATTTTACCCAACGTTTATGCCCTCCTTCCCCTATTACTCACTCAAAAATGCCTCCTTTCACCCATCGTACCCGACTCCACGCTTTTTATCTTTTCGCAGGTTATACTCGAATGAAATGGTTGCCACGAACACCACCACCAAAAAAAAAAAAATAGGTTTCCCTCTCTCGAAAGTGCGGAGGAATTTTTACACCCTTAGTTATCATAAATAGAAACGCCCGGAATATATCAGTATTATTTTCGAATAGGGTCGCGATTTTCTCCACCGCCAAAAAAGAAGAAAAACGTAAATAAAAATTTGGTCGGTTCCTATGTTCTATTCCTTCGATCTTGAATAGGTGCAAACCCCATGTGAGAGAAAAGAGAGTGGAGCGTTACTTTCTACAATTTCCTACATCGCTTTCGTTCGAATTTAAACCGAGTAAGTTATCCGAGTATTGTTTCACGTAACGCCCTCCGGAATATTTTGAGGTTAGGTCAACGCTTACCGGTTTCTCCAGTTTTCGCGAGTTTGAAACGTCGTCCACCGCAGATATTTCCCGTGAAATATTTCGACGGTTTCATAACTCTAGAGGATTAATTTATGTATTGTAGGGGAGCGGGGAGAGGGGGAATGGTCAACGATCCTAACGAAATATTATTTTTAGTGTTTTATAAAATACTTCCTTCCATTCGGTTCCGTAAAGGTTACAGCTTCATTGTGGATGTTTATACAAAGTGATTCAATCCACAGCAGGACTTGGATTAGTGCTCTTTGTTTTATTTTAAACCTGTAGTATCATATATGTCATGCAGAACTTGCATAACTATACATCTCTTCCCCCTCCCTCCCCCCACCGTGACTCAACTATAAATCCGGGAAAAGTTTACAACCCAATCAATACGGCTCCACAGACCTGCTGACGTATAGAATATAGGTACATCCAAAAATGTAAGTTTTTCATTTTGTTTCGGTCATTTTTTCGTCAGAGATCCTATATGACGTCTTAAACACCTCATTATGTATACATTAAACCCAGTACTCTATCAGCATAATATACACATCATGCAGGTTAGATATAAAAGATTGCCATTTACTTGACGTCATTAGGACGTCAAGATTTTGACGTTGAACTGTAAGTACTTTTTTAGCCCAGTTTCTCAAGCTAGGCGTTTTAAATATGTACATCAACGAATGGATTTAAAACACCGCTATTTGACGTCTTTAAGACGTCAAGTACAGTAATAACCCGAACTTACGCGATAGGTGGGACTGACGTAAGTTGAATTCGCGTAAATCGAGGTATTTTTCGCATATAAATATGTACAGACAAATTATTCTTAATTGGGACTGGAGTAATATGAATACAAAATCGCAAAATGAAGTTATTTTGATGTAGAAGGCTTCATAAAATCTAGCAAAGTCGTCTGACGGCTCAAACATTTTTTCGCTCTTCGTTGGAGTCTATGTTTTCTAAAATTCGTAACCTCTTTTCAATCTATCTGAGACTTTCTGTCAAATTTCCAATCCGTGAACTGGGTCTAAAGATTCAAGATCTTCTATGTCTTGCTCTTGCTCACATATTTCTATGAGCTCATCAATTGTCAGCAACTGATTGTGGGAGCTGTTCTTGGCTGACATCACTATCCACTTCTAAATTTATTTAGCTGGCAAGATCGACAAAATCAATCACATTATTAAATTTATCAGACTCTGGCACTGATTCAGTACTGAGTATACGTGATGAAAGAAAGGGCACAGGTTTTTCCAGACTGTATTTAAAGTTTTTTGTGAAATTTCATTCCAAGATTGTTTCCAAAAATCTTTAACAGAGAGCCCGTTGTTTCATCTCATAGCTTCATTCTGATATGCAAATGATGGTCTAGTCTAATAAGGGTGGAATGTTTTGATGACTCCCTGGTCCATCGGTTGAAGCAAGCCCGTTGTATTAGGTGGCAAAAATTCAACTTTCACGCTTGGGTAAAGATTATTTAAATTATTAGCATCGCTTTAAAGGGAATTGGCAATAACGTTCGACTTCAGCTATGAAATGATGACCAAACCAATCCCCAAAAAGGGAAGTTGTCAACCAAACTTTATGATTAGACTTCCAAATCACAGGCAAGCCAGCTTTAGATTTATTTTTCAATGCTCTTGGATTTTCTGAAAAATAAACTAAGAGGGGTTTTAATTTACAGTCACCATCATTATTAATCGATCCTTCGCGGATAACTATACAAAACATGGAAATGTTTTCCCTTCACGCGCGATAAAAGTCCTTTTAGGCACCTGCTTCCAGAACAAGCTAGTCTCATCTGCGTTGGATATGCTTTGGTTAGTATAGCCGCTTTCATCAATCATAGTTTTTAATTTCTCTGGATAGTATGATGCAGCCTCTTTGTCAACACTTGCCGTTACTAGCTTTAAACTCTTAATCTTTCGCCATCTCGCCCAACACACTGTGTTCTGATCCACAAGACAATTTTTCACATTTACTTGATTATCACACAATAATTTTAACATTGATTCTGTCTCAGCGATAATTCCGTGACGTTTACGAACAATGGTTGAATATAAAGACTGAGCATTTTTCACAGCTTCGAGATCAAACTTGTGCCAAGTCACAAATTTTTATTTTTGTCTTTAATAATGTTAAGTTTAGATTTCAAAGTAAGTCGCGTAAGTCGGGGTAGCGTAAGTCGAGGTATTACTGCACTACATGACTTTTGTTAGACTAAATATATTAATTAACGGATCGATGGCCGCAGTGGTTAGGCGGTTGACTATCGTTGTGAGAGGACGATAGGCGCCGGGGGGTTCAATTCTCTGGAGGGACGGTGACATTTTTTCAGAGAGTTTAATCCCGGATCGACTTGCCATTCACTGTTGGGAGCAAAGTGATTAACAGCGCGGCATCATAAAAGGCGATATGATGCTGTCACAAAGCCAATTGAACACAACATACACACACCAAACTACACCGCAAGAGTTGCAGTGATAGCCAGACAAGTAATACAGCTTACGGAGTCACTGCAACTAAGCACCCACCACACATTAAAAAAAAAATACCAACAACATTGTTAAATTGTTTAAAATTATCGCTAGTACAGACATCATTGATCTAATATTTGCAAGAGTTTCCCACAATAGACAAAAAGAGAAGAAATTGGTTATTGCAAATGGAGCCCAGGTAGTGAGAAGACGTAATTTTTACGTTTCGTTTTGGTCATTTTTCATCTACCGCTATCATACGGATTCTATATGACGACTTGCGCAACTCATTAGATGGATATTAAATGTCGTCGTGATACGTACGTCATTTATTGGTCATTTTCCAGTCCAGACGTCTTAAAACACCGTTATTTGACGTCTTAATGACGCTATGTATTAATATGACTTTAATTTGTCGAATTATAATCATTTCAATCGGTTTTCTATAGATTAATTACAAAGTTTAGAATTGATCAAGGTATCTAATAGGTGCACTAAGTACTTTAATATAAAATTAATTAATTAAGTCAGCTAATAATTAATCAAGTCAGCTAATAAAAAATAATTTTGATGTTTCATTTAATAATAATAATAATAATAATAATAATAATAGCTCCCATGATCGATTTTATTTGTCCCATGTCAACGCATGGGCAGTAATACAACCAACATTACTCCTATTGTAAACATGCGTTTTTATATGTTGAATACTTGACTCAGAGAGGGCGTATACATACATAGTAATTTATAATTTAATTTTTTTCATCTTTGGAATACATTTTATGGATTATTTTATCTTGTCACGACTTTGACAGTTATCAATAAGATGTTTACGTAGAAACCAATAATACATAGGAGTAATGTTGGTTGCATAACTGCCCATGCATTGACATGGGACAAATAAAATCGAACATAGGGCCTATGTACAGTGTTATAAAAACCTCACGTCCTCAGTTAGATATATAATGACGGACTCCGTCGAGGTGATTTATACGTCATTTATTAATCGTACAGTTTCTTAAGCAATAAAGGAAGGTTTATGGGTGGTTGTGAGATTCACAGATTAGTATCGCATGGGTTGGATGTCGCGTTTTATAATTCGCGACATTATTGATGATCAAATTAAGACGTCAAAATTCTGTTTGATGTGATCGTTCAAACAATGCCAACCTGTTTTGAATTTGATCGTAATATCCTGACGTGGTTAACGGAGAGAGGGGTGGCAGTACATATTTCTTAAGCTGAAGCTAAATCGCAGATGGTGTTGGAAAATCGCCTACACATATGTTAAAATTCCTATACCTATACATTACTACTACATATATGCGCTTCTATATCTCCCTACCGTACCGTGAGTTCTACCGACCATATGAAATACGGCATCTCGGCAGGGCTCAGGAAGTACCTGAACTCTCACGTAACATAAAATAATACACCCAGAACATTTTCGGATTAGAAAATATCTCAACGGATATTATGCTTACGACCTGGGCGCTACTACTTTGCATCGTATTTCGCTAGGGCGTAATAGTGTACGGCTCCCCGTGGACCGTGTGTACAATCCCTGAAACTCTCCGGATAACCAAAGTATTAAATTTTAAAATTCAATACGGTCTCTCGCCGGAAACTAGAATCGCCTTTTGCAACCGGACCGAAGTCCGGTCGGAGAAGCATACGTTTCGTTTTTAGGATCTCTAGAAACTGTCACATCGAGAGAAAATGTAAAGTTTGTTCCACAAAAGTAAAAGGTGTCGCTTTTTCCTCTTTCTCACGAGTAAGTAAGTTTTGTCGAAAAGAAATTTTTCACCGAAAAGAAGTTTTTGCATCCCCTGATTTCCTTTCCTCGAAAATAATCTAATACGGTTTCAATTAGAGAGAAAATTGCCTCTCAGTTAGTGGCGATTTAGACAAAAAAAAATCCTGATTAACTTCTTCTACAAGTTCAGTCGATGCGTCCTAGATATTCACCTACATTTCCCCTTTTGTTGTTTTCCTACTACAGTCGGCCAGTCAGGGTCAGTTATTCGGTTATCCGAAAAGTTTCGCTCGATAAATATTAGTTTGTGAATAAAATTTTGTTGACTATCTTTTCGGACCAATAAAAACTTTCCTATTGTAGCATAAGTATTACGGTCCATCTAAATCTGTATATCATCCTTGTTCATTCACTACTTCATGATTTATTAGCTCTATGTCCAAATAATTGAGTATTTGCATTGGTTTCTCTGACGTTAAAGGGGATAATAGTGTGATTTATTATTATGGCAACATGCCCTGTCATTGTGAAGGTATTATTATAGATAGATGGATGTACAGGAACGCTGCATTGCGTTCTCTTTGAAATAACTAATTTGACACCAATTTTGCATCATCTTTCAACACATCTTTCATCTAGAATTATAACTTATTTGTCTGTAATAGACGCTCATGGTATATTGAATGGAATCGCCCTGCAAACGAGTGCAATCAAATAAAGATCAAGTATTAGAAACAAACCACATGGTTTCGAACTTTTCGGTCTCGTCAGCGTTCCTCAAAATCCAAAACCTAACTTCATCGCAGTAGTGGGCATAACTCTCAAGATTTGTTGGCCGTTCAAGAATGGTGACACTTCCCTTCGAACTCTTACCTTGGTGTGGATCGAACTTCGATCAATTTAATCAGTTTCGTTTCTTTCCAAACAGAACGCAGAGTGTCGTTATTGATGGTGCTTCTTCGTCTCCTGGAGCTGTCTTCTCGGGCATTCCCCAGGGATCCATTCTCTGCAGACCTGTGCAGTCTTCTTAGTACATGCAAGGTACTTCTTTATGCTCTATGTCAGTTTTCCCATCCGTGATCTTCCACTTTATGAGCGCCTCATCAACGTCGATCTTCCTGAACTGGCTCGGGATGCCGCAGAGTATTATTTAACTATTAAACCGCAGAAGAGTTCGGTTGTTTTCTTTGTTCCACCCAAAGATCGACAGAGGGCCATGGACAGCATCTCTTTGCAAGTAACCAATCACAGTCTCACCCAGCTTAGTGTATCTAAGGGCTTGGGTACCTGATTGACTGAGACCTTAGATTTAAATCATTTAATAATATGAAATCCTGCGCTGCTTATGTGCTTCCCAAAACGTCTTATCTCGTCCAATAAAATGCTATGCTTTGTGATAGAGTCTCATCCTTTCTCTGTTCAATTACTGTGATGCTATCTATGACCCGTGCATTGACCAGTCCACTTCCTACAGGATCTAGAGGGTTCAGAAGTCATGCTTACGGTTTATATTTAATCTTCGGCGATTTGACCATATTACACCTGCATTGAATAGGATGTTTTTTTTTTGGCTCTTCAATTTATCTTTACGAATTGTTGACGCCTAGACGTCATATTCATAACAAAGCACTCCGCTTCATAGACTGCCTAACAGTGCCGTTCCACTCTTATGCGATTTTTGAAAGAGGGTTCTCAGTTCTCACATGTGGCGCCCACAAAACAAACATTTCAACTCACATTCTGGACGCCTTGGCGTATGTTTAAAATTATCAGAACAATATTGATTTTACTTCCATGAAATAAGAATGGAAGCCTTCTTCCAACTTTCAAGCTAAATAATTTTTTTTGGTGAACGAACGTTGCTCATTGTTCGCTTCATGTAGATAAACTTTCACTTTACGTCTTCAGAAATTGATTGAGACCCTGGTAGGACGATCAGCGTAAAGTCTTCTCAAACCCGACCAAATAATAATTTTCAGTCGGTCATGTTACTACTAAACCATTCGGGTGATTAATCTGAAACTTCAGATCAGGATTATTGAATCTTAACGCTCAAAAGGGAGCGACCAACAGAGGAATCGTGCTAAGGGAGAAAAAATTGCCATCTCTGATCGTCTCATTGATCGTCGTAGGCTTTCCTTCTAAATTAGTTTTCATTTTCATTTTAGATTGTTTCATACAAACTTTTTTGGAGGTTGGCTGGATAGTCCGATCGAATAAGCAAAGAAAACGAACTAGGTTTGCAGGTCAGCCTGGGCATTCTGAAATCACTCAATACCACCATTACTCATAGTAAACTTTGATTTCAAGTTAGCTTTTGTTTTGATCTTGGATTCCTTCATTTGGATCTTTAGAGGTTGCCTAGTGGATTAGATTAGATTAGGAATGGGGTTGCCATGTGAACCTATTTCACTGCGACCTTCGCAGGACTATTATGATCTCCTTTTACCCTAGAGGGCGTGCTCTAATTTTGCCTTCTTAATTAGGCTTATCATTTTTGAGAGCGGATCTTTTATGTAGCCGTTAGCTGTGCCCATTGCTAGAATAAACTGTGGTTTCTTCTTCACTTTGACAGTCTTCCTGTCTTTACTCGGCAGGTCCTCAGTAAACTCAAGCCTGTGTTCCCTTAGGAACTCCTTTGCCTGTCTTTATCCTGGTCATCTTTTCCACCATTCCTTGGACCTGTTATATGTCCATTGGTAGATGGACCTTTTTAATTTGCGATTTGGTGGTGGCGAAGGAAGAGCCAACTCCTATGAAAGACCTTGACAAACCTCGTTTGGCCAGCTCATCCGACGACCGTGCGCAAAGTTAATTTCCTTTGGGTGCCCACCTCGTTTATGGCTCTTACGCAATCCCAAACCAGCTTTAAGTCAGCATATGCGGATCTAATCGCTCCAAGTACTGCCTGACTGTCAGAGTAAATAGCGACAGTTTTACCTGCAATATCATCGAGTCCTTGCTGAAGCTCAGTGAAAAGGCTTCTTTCCATAAATGCCAGCCTCTACGCCGTAATCAGTTTTAAAGCTGCACGCTCAGCTTTAAAACTGATTACACTTTGAGTCCGCTCTTATTAGGAGAACCTAGTAACTATGACTAGACTATGAATAGAAGAATAAAACAAACTTGACGTGAAGGTCCTGCCATCTTGGTCCTGGATCATTCCAGGAAGAAACTTTACAGTTTGTTTAGATGGTATGACTGAATGGATCAATAAAACAAAACAGGTCTTCTATTCATAATCGCAGGCTTTGAAAAATTTTGAGTTCATCTAATTGGTGTGATTGAATGAGAGAATATAAGGAACTTAACTTAGAAGTCAGCTGATGAATCCATGTACAGGGGGTTGGTTATGATATGGTTGCTGCCACGTTAGTTACTGTTTTGGTGTTGGTTTATTAGGATTTTGAAATGATGATCAGTTCTTCAGTTAGGGGGGGGGAGGTTAGATTTGATTGGTTAGATCCAGCATTTTTTTAGGGTTCGATTTGATTGAGTTGTAGAAAATCTTTTTCGTTCAAAATTTCGAATGCTGTTAACAACAACATCTTTATATATATATATCTTTATCTCGATTACGAAGAGGTCACACTGGACAAGCGTTATAACAACAACAAATTGTGGTCAAACACGAACATTTACCATAGTTAACCTCCTTAAATTGGCCCGACATTGTCGTGTTATCCGTGCTCGACACGAATGTAGTTTTAAGAGGAAGGTTCGTCGAAGTCCCCGAAGACAGAATTAATATTCTATTACTCGACACTACCTATAACTTCTTAATTGTTATTCTTGGAGAATAATCACAAAGTTTCATCTTGCCAACTCGTCTTAGTTATCAATTAAAGCAGTTCGTATTAAATTTTTAATTCAGAAGCAGATGCTCTTTTCTAATCGATGAAAATTTTTATCGTTAAAAAATATACAGCGTTAATAAAAAGTCCCGGAACGGTCGAATAACTTTGTTATTTGAAAATTATGATTTCTGAAATTTGGTATGGAGGTATAGTTAATATAAATGCATTTTATGCAATACAGTTTATATTTTTTTCACTTCCGGTTTAATCGGCAATACGTCCAACTTTTTTTTTTTAAACGGAACGCCCAGATTTTTTTAACACTTTTGAATGCAAAATAAAAAACTACGTTCAGGAAATATTAAGATGTTTATTTTTATTCACAAGAATAAAATAGAATTGACTGTGGAATAAAAGGAAAAAACAATGTACTCTATATCAACGAACAATTAACAACAAAGGCAAACAAACTATTTTTTAATGTCAGGCAGCTGAAGAGGGATGGGAAAATCAGATACGCATGGACAAGGGAAGGCAAAATATACATCAAACAATTAGAATCAGACGAAAAAATACGAATAAGAGACGAAGAAGATATAAACAAACTCCAATAAACACATCTACAACACGAACAACAAGAAATTTCTAATAAAATTCAACATATTTATGCAAAATGCAAGAAGTATTAAAAACAAATTTCAAGAAATAGAGCTTATCCCAAACATATATGAGCAACCAGACATCATAGCCATAACAGAAACATGGCTCTCTCCCTCCGAAGAACACCTATTCCACAACCTAAATAGCTATCAAGCTATATATTTCTCAAGGCAAAGTAGAGGAGGAGGAATAGCACTGTACATAAGGAAAAATATTCCCTACAAAACACTAATGAATAAAACTATAAACAAAGTAGAAATAATAACCGTACATTTACAACAACTAGACACAGTTTTAACACTTATATATAAACCACCACAGTTAGACTTACAAACTCTCAAAACCGTTTTAAAAAGTAATGTATTAAATAGGAAAAAGAGTCAAATAATAATAGGAGACTTTAATATAAACATCGCCGAACGAAACAAAACTACAACCGAATACTATACTATGTTCAGCGAGAGAAATTATAAAATAATGAACTCCACTTTGAAAAAACACTGTACACGAATTAATCCAAATGGCGAAGACTCAATCCTGGACCACGTTATTACAAACAGCAAAGACAAAATCACTAAAATAAAGGTAGTACCAACCAACTTGTCAGATCACAATGCCCTTATATTTACATTAAATCACAGCACCCAAAGACAACACAAATATGAATTGATAGAACTACCACAGACTGACTTTAAGCAAATATCAATAGATATACAAAATCTAGAACAACAAAATATCACATCTTTAGAACAACTATCGAAAAACATTACAAACATAATAGAAAAAAATCAGAAAATTATTAAAATACGAAGAATACAAGACTGCCTATGGATAAACGAAAATATCGTAACACAAATACAACTTAGAAATAAGCTATATAAAAAACAAAAACAACACCCCTAAATGACAATTACAAAATAGAATATAGAAACCAAAAAGAATATACAAACCGGCTAGTTAGAAGCACAAAGAAACAACATTTCCAAAACTTAATAAAAAAATACCATACGAATCCCAGTAAAATGTGGAGAATCATAAATAATCAAATGAACAAAAAACAAAAATAAATAACGATATCATAGAGATAATGCAAGAGGATGAAACAGTAACAACTTGATCTGAACAAAATATCAAATGAACTCAACAATAAATATTTTGCTAACGTAGGGAAAAGATTAGCTCAGCGACAGATAGAATTTAACAACAAATTACCACGAATAACAACGACAAGAAAAAATATAATACCAATCAAATTCAATTACACAACAGAAGAAGAAATAACAAAAATAATAAAAGACCTAAAAAATCACAAAGCACCTGGTTTCGACAAAATCACAAACACAATAATAAAACAGAACAGAAGCAAACTAGCACCCATAATAAGCACACAAATCAACAAAATCCTACAACATGGAACATACCCAGAGTACCTAAAAACAACATTAATAAGAAACACGAAAAGAGCAACCCAGAAAATTATAGGCCAATCTCTATGTTATCGGCAATTAATAAATTGCTAGAAAAAGTCATACATCAAAGAATAACAACTTATATACAAAAAAATAACATAATCAATTACAGTCAGTATGCCTTTCAGCCACAAAGCAGTACAATGTCCGCAGCGTACGATTTAATCAACGATATTAAAAAGCAACTAGATTACAAAAAAACGGTCACAGTTTTGTTTATTGACATGAAAAAAGCTTTTGACACCGTTTCCAAAGACAACTTAATAGAGAAACTCCAGCACCACAGATTCGAGGGAAAAGAATTACAATTAATGAAAACATATATCTTCAACAGAAAACAAATCACAAAAGCTAACAACGTATATAGCGCACCTTTGTACGCTGAATATGGGATCCCCCAAGGTGGAAACTTACCTCCCATACTATATACTCTCTATGTGAATGATTTACTTGAACAACCTTTCCACGGACAAATCTACGCATACGCGGACGATACATGCATACTATACTCCGGATAGCCACATCCGGTTTCTAATATTTAAAACGAATATTTTCCAAAAGGGTCCGAAAGTCCCTTTTTAAGAATCTTAGAAATTCGTCTCCGTTTAGGTGCGCATTGAAGAACTATGGTCCAATTACATAATCGCCTATAATGCCTCCAAACACGTTCAAACTCCAGCGATGCTGCCGCTCCAAGATACAAAAAAGATGGCGATTTTCGGTATCATAATAATGAAAATTGTGACGGTTTCATTCATTTTCATCAAGCAATCTTCCTGACACTCATCAATAACTAAAATCATATCAGTTCTTTCTTGCAACGAGTATGCTTTCATGATGTTAACAGAGTACACGTCGAATTGACACTTTCTCTATGAGGATCCAACCTCCTAGGTTAAATAATAACAATTTTCGTAACTTATCTAAAAAAAAAAAACGCAAATAAATTAAAGGCTAGTACAGATAGTCATAGGAATTCCTGATACTGGTTTTTAGACAATAAAATGTTTTATCTGATAACATAAATATATACAGGGTGTTCCATTTAAAATAATAAAGCTATGCACGAAAGAAGTTCACAAAGTTTGCCCTCGGCACATGAACGACCTGTAAAATACTCGACAACTTTGAATATGGCATGCAATTAGCCAAAGAATCTGCTATTTACGCTTTTCGTTCCATTTCTCTGAATTAAGTCATTTTCGAGATACTAAAGTTTTCGTGCAACATTGCATTTTCAAAAAATTTGAAATACCTCATAAACTACAAAAAATAGACATAGGAAACCTTGAATAAGGTTGATCTAGATTTTTTTAACACTTTTGAATGCAAAATAAAAAACTACGTTCAGGAAGTATTAAGATGTTTATTTCACAAGAAAACAGTTCAAAAATTAAAAAAGTGTCCTAATACAGAAAAATCAAGATACCTGTCTATTCAGGTTGCGATTACAATAATTGTTCAAAATGCTCTCCATTTACAATTTGACAAAAATGTAAACGGTCAGTAAATTTTCTTATTGAATTTTGTATTTGTTCTGGAGTGATGCGATTGGCTTATTTAACTATTCTCTCTTCCAATTGTTCAAGATTATGGGAACGATTTTTGTACACTTGACATTTCAAGTGACCCCAAAAGAAAAAATCTAATGGCGAGAGATCTAGCGAACGAAATTGGCCATTCGATTGCGCCTCTACGTCCGATCCAACGTTCCGGAAAAATTTCATTCAAATAATCGCGGACATTATGGACAAAATGGGGGGAGCTCCATCTTGTTGAAACCAAAAATGTGCATTAGGGTGATCACCTATGTTTGCATTTGGAAAGAGGGCCGCAAGTGCTGGAACAACCTCATTTCGCAATAAATTTAAGTAGACGTTGCCAGTTAAATTTCCTCTTATAAAAAATGGTCCTATGATGTTGTTTCCAACAAGACCAGCCTGGACATTCACCTTTTGAGGACGCTGTTAGGACTTCTTCAATCCAATGCGGATTTTCAATTGACCAGTAGCGACAATTATGACTGTTCACAGTGCCGCTTGAGACAAAACGTTGCCTCATCTGAAAAAATGATGTGATCTAAAACATTAGGCTGCTGCTCGATCAATTCCGTCATTGTTTCGCAAAAATGTAGTCTACGATCTGGATCATCTTCAGTTAACTCATGGACGGGGCTTTCATTCTTGCTGATTTAAGAATCTTATGAGCAGATTTTTGAGAGATCTCATGAATTTGACCTAATTCTATTGTGGACACGTGATGATTTTCTTCCACTGTAAGCAACACATTCAAACTAGTTTCCTCATCTGTTGCTGTTAATGGACGTCCCCTTCTAGGTAAATCCTTTAGCTGACGAAAGACTTGAAGCTTTTGAATTGTTCGGCATACCGTACTTTTACTAATGTGACGATCCGGATAAACAGTATTAAACAAAATACGAACCTCTTCAAAAGAACGTTGACGATCACCGTACCCACGCGGCATCATTAATATCTCAATTCGTTCTGATTCAGTAAGTTTTACTGCCATTTTCAAATGTGTCAATGTCTAAAATATGTAAATTTATAGCGATGCAAAAGTTAAAACGCTTTTAAAATTGTCAAATGTGACAGCAAAAATAATGCAAACACTAAACAACTTGTTTTTTCTGTATTAGGACACTTTTTAAATTTTTTAACTGTTTTCTTGTGAATAAAAATAAACATCTTAATACTTCCTGAACGTAGTTTTTTATTTTGCATTCAAAAGTGTTAAAAAAATCTGGGCGTTCCGTTTAAAAAAAAAGTTGGACGTATTGCCGATTAAACCGGAAGTGAAAAAAATATAAACTGTATTGCATAAAATGCATTTAAATTAACTATACCCCCATACCAAATTTCAGAAATCATAATTTTCAAATAACAAAGTTATTCGACCGTTCCGTGACTTTTTACTAACGCTGTATATAATCTCGCGTTGGTGCGAACAAAAACAAAATAATAAATATATCACAGTCTTCAGAAAATCTATTTTTTTGCGTCTGCAAGATAGGGTAGGAAGAAATATGATGTCTTAAAAAAGTTTCCACATATAAAAATTTATACACGTATAAAAAGTGTTTTATATTCCATCGTAAAGATATTAAAGAAATTGGTGGTAAAACAACTTAATGCTACTGTACAAGAAGAAAAAATTTACTAATTTTCCAAAGCAAACGAAGCTTGAGATTGAGATTTCCAACGGATACACAATAACACCAGCGTAACGTAATAAACAACTCACTCGACATTAACGAACGTCATTACGTAGTTATTTGAATATTTCACGTTTATGTATATAAGAGGAAAGTCAACACAACGAAATCCAGTAAATGTAAATGAAGATCCTGTGTAATTTGTATGGTAAAGAAATAAGTGAAAACAGGAGATATTCGTGGATAATATCGTACCGGAAAATTTTCTCTCGTGAAAGATTATTATTAAAATTCCCCCCTTCAATATTATATCGTACTTCCTTATATAGAATCGGGAGATGAATTTAATTTTAGAATTTATAATTTCTCTCTAATTTGTATTTTTAGTGCTTTTATTAAAAGAGTTTTGAGGTGGAACAAGTTCGAGCGTAACAACACAGGAATTTATTTATTCGGAGTTCCAAGATTCGGGGATTCGAGTTAGTCGTAATGAACTCTGTGTTTATTTTTAAGGAGGAACAAAAAAATTATAGCAAAGACGATAATACCAATTAACTTTTATATCTTATACGAATTTATCTGTACCAACCCCCTTTAATTCAAAACTTATGGAGCTGTTTCGAAAAAAAGCAAAAAAAAAGTAGATTGTTGGTGGAAGCTGCTTTGTGCATATTTCCCATCACCAAATCCATTTCCAGTAGAAGCAGAAGGTGATGACGTTATGTTCTGTCAGTTTTCCGAGCTTCCTATGACATCCCAGTACCACCTCGAAATCGAATTCGACAGTTTGCAATGCTCTGAAGGCACTTTGGCTGTTAGATCAAATTTCTACCGATTTTCATACAGCCAGTTCCAAGTATGGATGGTAATTATTTCTGTTTAGAAAATGGAATGAGATCCCTCTAACCTGATAGTTTTGCCATCGATGTCTCAATTTCTCCAAATTCCGATACCCATGCCATTCAACACCACCGAGGCAGTTGGAAGTGATTTATTAAGGATATCTGATCCACCCTTGTTGTCCTGTTTTGCCGGAGAAACGTTTGACTCCTAACATTGCTTCTGACCACAACACCAACTGCATCGGAGGAATCCCAAAAATAGTCTCCATATCTGGGAGGATATAACTCTCGTGATGTCTAGACAGGCAATCCTCCAAGAATGTAATACTAATGACGACAAGGTATTGGTTCATTAAACATAAAGATTGAAATGAATGGAGATTAAGAAAAAAGAGTTTGAAAAAAAAGGACTACAAACGACCGCACTACCACCTGGGAATCGACTTTCAGGGCGATCGGCTCCCCTTTTCTTTGCAACAAGAGTCTTCTATCACAGAGACTTAAGCTAATAATTTACTGTGTTCTTTTTGCCCAATCCTCACCTATGGAGCGCTGTCCTCGATATCTTCTATCAAAAGCCATTCAACACTACCGAGACATTCTTCAACTCGATTTGTGATCGAAACGTTTTCTAGTAGCATTGCTTAAAGTGGGAAATGATTTATTAAGGATATCTGATCCACCCTTGTTGTCCTGTTTTGCCGGAGAAACGTTTGACTCCTAACATTGCTTCTGACCACAACACCAACTGCATCGGAGGAATCCCAAAAATAGTCTCCATATCTGGGAGGATATAACTCTCGTGATGCCCAGACTCTGGACTCCTAAGTTCATTTAAATGAGGATCTTCAGTCCCAGATGCCGAAGACATCAACTGCATAGTTAGTATTGTTTAGAGTGGAAGAATGTGATACTAGTGACGACAAGGTATTGGTTCATTAAGCAAAAAGATTGAAATGAACGGAAATTAAGAAAAGAGAATTTATGACACATCATTCGCCACAATATCATCAAAGTCATCAACAGTTTCGACACCGCTAGGGCGATCGGCTCCCCTTTTCTTTGCAACAAGAGTCTTCTATCACTGAGACTTAAGCTAATAATTTACTGTGTTCTTTTTGCCCAATCCTCACCTATGGAGCGCTATCCTCGATATCTTCTATCAAAAGCCATCTAAAAAGAATTGAAGCCCAGCAAAATAGAATACTGAGGCTGATCGTGAAGTCGTCGTTTTTTATCTGCAACACTGATCTACGACTGGACCTGGAGATTTCATCCGTTCTCCAATATGCATCACAGTTGGCACTCAAGACCTTGAAAACAGTAAAAAGATCGTCTAACCCGTCAAGCGCTGGCGCATCAAATCGTCGCGGATTTGATGGTAAACTCAAAAGTTTCTTATGAAGTGACCCAAGACCAAAATAGAAACTGACTTGATAACAAAGTTCTAGACTTTGCTGCATCACTACAGGCATCATTTAAGCAAATGTTATGGCCTACTAAATGATGACTGAAACTCAACCAAACGAAATGTCAAGCGATTCGTTTCACTAAACTATTTCTATGTCGCTTCTATGATCCTTGATACCGAACTAACTCTTTCCCAGCATGTCATCAAAGTCATCAACAGCTTCGGCGCCGCTGGGTCGATCCTTCTTCTTTGTCTAATCCTCATCTAAGGAGCAATATTGAGTATGTTCTGCCAAAAACCATCTAAACAGAATTGAAGCCCAGGAAAATAGAATACTGCTGCTAATCGTGAACTCGCCTTGGTTTATCCCCAACACTGGTCTACGATGAGGACTTGGAGATTCCATCTATTCTCCAATATGCATCACAGTTGGCACTCAAGACCTTGAAAACAGTAGAAAGATCGTCTAATCCGATCGTCGTCCGGTCGTCGAGAAGATTGAAACCAAAGTCTAGAATGAGGATCATTTCTTGGCTGACCTTAAGGTCTGTTTGATTTTATTGGTGCATCTCCAAAGTTCCTCATGATGAGATGCAAGACCAATATGAGCTATAGCTTACGATGGCCAATGGTGAAGTTGGCAGGAACATTGATGGTTAAGTCTTCAAGTCAAATTCATACTTTTTCATAAAACGATCCATGACCTAAATGATAGCTAACCTGAAACCAAAATCTACGAAGACCAATAGCGAAGGTGAGCGATTTTAGATCAACCTTTACATCTTTGACTCAACATTAGCAGGAGTATTCATCTACATTAAGCGATTCAAAGCTAAAATAAAAGCTAACCTGAAAACAAAGCCTAGGATGGTAGTCATACGGCCTAGACAACCTCCAAAGTTCTTCATACAGTGATACAAGACCAAAATGAAAGCTAACTTAAAAGGAAAGTCCACGAGGACAGATGGAGATTACTAAGTGATTGCAGGATGGCCTCTACATATTGGACACAACAATCGACTAATCTGCAAGTCGATTTCAATACCAACATGATAGTTAACCAATATAGATTATGATGACCAATGGTGAAGTTGGCAGGAATATTGATCGTTAAGTCTTGAAATCAAATTCATAGTTTTTCATAAAGCGATCCATGATCTAAATGACAGCTAATCTGAAACCAAAATCTACGATGACCAAGTTAGTTGTATTGTTTCGTTCCATCATACAAAGCTAACTTGAAAAGAAGAGCCTACGAGGACTGATGGAGATTACTAAGTGATTGTCAAGAAAGTGAAAGTCAAGAAAAACAAGAAAAGAAGGAAGAACGGTTTTGAAAAGTTGATTGAAAAAATAGAAAAATCAGGTGAACTGCCTTTGAATCTTTTCTTCTTCGTCTACTCTGTTCTTTCTTCTTTTCCTTTTCTCACTTTTCAATCTTATCCAAAATCTTTTCCTTTTTATATTCTCTCATCCGTCATTTTTTCAAAATCAATTCAAATCTTTTTTCTTTCAATTCTCAAAAACGTTTCTCTTTCTCCTGTCTCTCTAATTTTCATTCTCCTTTTCAAACTTTTGACTTTCTATTTTATTTTATTTTCTTCTTTTAAAAAGAACTTTTTTCCTTCACCTGATTTTTCTATTTTTTCAATAAACTTTTCAAAACCGTTCTTCTTTTTTTCTTGTTTTCTTGACCTCTTTTTTTTAAGTGTGATTTTGACAATTCAATTCATCCCAAATTTGCAGTGTTTAATATATGACTCTAACGAACTTTGCTAGAAATGATCGAAATGACATAACATGACAGTACATTATCGCTCCTTTCTATAATGCTAACAAAGCACACTTCACATCGTAAGAAATTGAAATAAATCCGAAATGCGTGCGAAGGTGTAAGATTAAATTAACGAGAGCATTCGACAGTTCTTCCATGATTAAGCTGCGACGATGATTGTAATTTAATTCGAGTAAAATTTCCGCTACCGTATAATATCAATTACAACGCGTTCATCATCGAACAAAAGCCGAATTCGAAATTATATTCATATTCGTATAATTTCAACCGTGATTAATATTAAAATGTAATCTTGTAAGATTATTTTTCTCTGATGTTTTGCTAACAAGCGCAAATTGCGCACAGTCTCTTTATGTATTTTGATTGGAGTTTATTAAATTTCACCTCGGAAAAGCGATTCGTCCGTTTGCCCAGGCGAAATTCAACGTTCCTATTTACACGTTTCAGAGAGAGAGATAGGAATAGGAGGAGTTAAACACGGGCGAGTAAGTGTAGGGCCCGGGGATTGGAAATAAAATTTACAAAACGGGTACGCTCCGATTGACTAGGACGTTAATATACGGGAAAACGTTGCGTATTATTAAGTTTCCTCCAATTTCTGTACCGTTGATGATTACGCACGCCTGCTGCTGTTTTCAGTTGGATTCGCCGTCCTTGTCGCATTCGCCAGCGACGAGATAAAATACAAAATATCGGAAAGGAGGAACCGGTTATGTATACATAAATCATACCGCTTTGAGCAATTACAGCTTTTCTACACCGGTTTTCTTCCGAGAACTTGGGAAAACGCTGCTTTTCGATGATGAAATAGAGCTTTTTTTGATTCGTCGAGCGCGCAAGTATTCACTAAATGAAAGAAAATATTTGCAGCGCTTGTACTATCTGCACTGTGAGTCTATTCAAGCAAATTGGTCACGATAGCAGCCTTCCTTTTCACGGAGTAGTATAAATGTCTTATTTCCAGGAAATAGTTTCTTGTTTGTTACATAATATTACCTTATGCAGCAACGGTTTCGTTGCAAAAGATGATTTAATGAGCGAGGAGCTCTTGTTACCGACAATATCATTGTTTCGGTTTAATTTTTAGATTTATATTTGATTTACTTCCAGTATTACTTCTAACAAAGTCTCATCATTGCTTTATTTACATTCTACTCTATATCGTAAAATTATTTTAGTGTATACAGGGTGTTTAGTTTTGGATACTCCTGCTAATGTTGGGTCAAAGATGTAAAGGGTGATCTAAAATCGCTCAATTGGTCATCGTAAATTTTGGTTTCAGATTAGCTATCATTTAGATCATGGATGGCTTTATGAAAAACCTATGAATTTGATTTGAAGTCTTAACGATCAATATTCCTGCCAACTTCACCATTAGCCACCGTAATCTATATTGGCTAACTATCATATTGGTCTTGCATCTCATCATGAGGAACTTTGGAAGTGCACTAATAAAATGAAACAGACCTTATTAAGGTCAGCCAACAAATGATCATCATTCTAGACTTTGCTTCATTTTGGTCTTGGTGAGATTTTATGCGCCAGCACTTGACGGGTTAGACGATCTTTCTACTGTTTTCAAGGTCTTGAGTGCCAACTGTAATGCATAATGGAGAATGGATGAAATCTCCAGGTCCAGTCGTAGATCAGTGTTGCAGATAAATCACAGCGACTTCACGATCAGCTTCAGTATTCTATTTTGCTGGGCTTCAATTCTTTTTAGATGGCTTTTGGTAGAAGATATCGAGGACAGCGCTCCATTGGTGAGGTTTGGGCAAAAAGAACACAGTAAATTATTAGCTTAAGTCTCAGTGATAGAAGACTCTTGTTGCAAAGAAAAGGGGATCCGATCGCCCTGGCGGTGTCGAAACTGTTGATGACTTTGATGATATTGTGGCGAATGATGTGTCATAAATTCTTTTTTCTTAATTTCCATTCATTTCAATCTTTTTGCTTAATGAACCAATAGCTTGTCGTCACTAGTATCACATTCTTCCACTCTAAACAATACTAACTATGCAGTTGATGTCTTCGGCATCTGGGACTAAAGATCCTCATTTACATGAACTTAGGAGTCCAGAGTCTGGGCATCACGAGAGTTATATCCTCCCAGATATGGAGACTATTTTTGGGATTCCTCCGATGCACTTGGTGTTGTGGTCAGAAGCAATGTTAGGAGTCAAACGTTTCTCCGGCAAAACAGGACAACAAGGGTGGATCAGATATCCTTAATAAATCATTTCCCACTTTAAGCAATGCTACTAGAAAACGTTTCGATCACAAATCGAGTTGAAGAATGTCTCGGTAGTGTTGAATGGCTTTTGATAGAAGATATCGAGGACAGCGCTCCATAGGTGAGGATTGGGCAAAAAGACCACAGTAAATTATTAGCTTAAGTCTCTGAGATAGAAGACTCTTGTTGCAAAGAAAAGGGGAGCCGATCGCCCTGAAATTCGATTCCCAGGTGGTAGTGCAGTCCTTTGTAGTCCTTTTTTTTCAAACTCTTTTTCTTAATTTCCATTCATTTCAATCTTTTTGTTTAATAAACCAATACCTTGTCGTCATTAGTATTACATTCTTGGAGGATTGCCTGTCTAGACATCACGAGAGTTATATCCTCCCAGATATGGAGACTATTTTTGGGATTCCTCCGATGCAGTTGGTGTTGTGGTCAGAAGCAATGTTAGGACAAAACAGGACACCATACCGATACTTCAATAACAAGAGTGGATCAGATATCGTTAAAAAATCACTTCCAACTTCAAGCAATGCTACTGGAAAACGTTTCCATCATAAATCGAGTTGAAGAATGTCTCGGTGGTGTTGAATGGCATGGGTATCGGAATTTGGAGAAATGGAGAAATCGATGGAAAAGCTATCAGGTCAGAGGGATCTCTTTCCGTTTTCTACACCGAAATAATTACCATCCATACTTGGAACTGTCTGTATGAAAATCGGTAGAAATTTGATCTAACAGCCAAACTACCTTCGGACCACTACAAACTGTCAAATTCGATTCCGAGGTGATACTGGGATGTCATAGGAAGCTCGGAAAACTGACAGAACATAACGTCATCGCTTTCTGCTTCTACTGGAAATGGATTTGGTGATGGCAAATATGGTAGAACTCTTGGGATTCGTCCGAAATAAAGAGTTCGCAAAGCAGCTTCCACCAACAATCTTTTTTTGCTTTATTTCGAAACAGCTTCATAAGTTTTGAATTAAAGGGGGTTGGTACATAAATTTTTATAAAAGTTAATTGGTATTAACAAGCTATATTGTCAGGAGAATTTTTTTGAATCTCAACGAGGAACTTTGGAGGTGCACTAATAAAATGAAACAGACCTTAAGGTCAGCCAACAAATCATCCTCATTCTAGACTTTGGTTTCAAGTCAGTTTTCATTTTGGTCTTGGGTCATTGACGACCGAACGACGATCGGATTATCTTTCTACTGTTTTCGTTGTGATGCATATTGGAGAATAGATGGAATCTCCAAGTCCCCATCGTAGGTCAGTGTTGCGGATAAACCAAGGCGAGTTCACGATTAGCGGCAGTATTCTATTTTCCTGGGCTTCAATTCTGTTTAGATGGCTTTTGGCAGAACATACTGAAAAGAGTGCTCCATAGATGAGGATTAGGCAAAGAAAAAGGGAGACCATCGACCCAGCGGCGCACTATTTAGTAGGCCATAACATTTGCTTAAATGATGCATGACGGCCAATGCCGGTGATCGGGCTATTGAGAGGCCAGAATCCTGTCAGCCAAAACACTAATGTGTGCGGCTGTCTAGACGACAAAAAATCTGCTCCTGGATCCTTTCAATAACTTCTGGAGTCCTGGCCTACGTATTCTTTTGGGTAAATCTTTCCCATCATCTTCTCATAAAAAATCTACTTCAACATTGAGACTGCTTCGAAGCCACCCACAGACAAATATTTTTGCAAAAAAAATTAAAATTATTTCCCAAAAATTTTCAACTAAACAAATCATATACCTACAACCTGTCAAGGAATACTAATGCTGAAGCTTGCCTGTTGCTTTGAACGTTGCGTGCATTCCAAAGCCTACAGAACTTTCACCTTTACAAATAGGGGAAATCTAAACGGACAGGTTGAATTATGTAGTAGCCTGATTAATCTATGAATTCTTAACCACCATCGAATACAAACAATGACAGTTCCGCGAAGATAAATTTTGGTGCCCAACGTGAGCCGTTTTTAGAAACATTAATAAACTAGTAATAACCCGCATTAAACTATAGTTTTATGTTAAGTTGTACGTGTTTTCTGCATCTTATATAAAACTTAACGAACAGTAAAAGAAAATATATAAAATTTGATCATAAAATTGCATTTTATAACCTTATATTACGATCGAGTTTACATTTTAAAGGGTGCTTTTTATTATGATTTACGACCATAACTTTATTCTAGTAACTTCAAGTAGGAAATTCTATATATGTATATAATATATATATATAAAGATTATGTACACATAATCTCCTTCTTGTTATCCTAACACACATCGATCTACATAATCATTTTCGCATTGCGGAAACTGTACTAATCCAAAATTAATTGAAAATGTATAGAATAAACGTATACATAAATATACCTTGTGTCTAAACTAGGCGAGCTTATGTCGTTGTATCGATTGAATTCGAAGTTCAAGCTATACAACACACATACATGGTGTAATTCTAGGACTAGAGTACATCTAACTTTAGCTTAACTAATTGCAGGTTAACAATTTACTCCCAATTTCCTAGGTGGATATTTAGTCAACACCAGAGAACTAACAATTAGTGAGTTTATTTACTGAATAGTTGTATTGTTGTGTGGAAATTCCTGTATTTGAAAGTTTTGAAATTTTTCAATTTCCATTGAAGTGATTCTGAGACAATTTAAAAACCTCAGTCTCAGAAAATAAAATTTTCGACGACATTATGTAACTTAAAGTCCGATCTAATCTGTTTTTCCATATAACACTCTAAACTTAAACGAACTGCAATGTCAGATGAACTTGAAAGATCAGGTGCCCAAAATTCGTATCATTAGATCTGAATTTTTCTTTTAAGTCCTAACATCAACAGTGGAACTCTCTACATACAACCATCTACAAAGAAACTGTCCCCCAGTAGGACCTATATTGAAAATAACACAGCTTGGCCTCTTGGAACCCTGATCTCCAAAACCCCCGTTTTTTGGAGAAAAGACCACAAGAACACTATGTCCTGGTATTTGATTTTTAGCAATGGTACAGGCAATGGCGTGGGGGCAGAGGCGTCGGTCGACTAAACTCAAATGAATCACTGTCGATTCGAGTCGAGTCATGACCGGCGCTCCTGCCCCCACGTCATTGCCTGAGGCAAATTGCCAGCCGCCGATGCCGCTGAGAATAAAACCGAAGGTTTTTTTTTCCTCGGTCTTTGTTATAAAAGTCAACGAGAAATAAAAACGCAGTAGAATGTTGTTGTTACCTTGGCTTAGGTCCGGGTAACGATATTAAAAATAATAATAATTAACTGTAAAACAAACACACCATTGATTCTTTGGTACTAGACGCAATTTCTTCGTATCGAACATTTCTAATTTCACTAGGTGCGATCCTTTTTCTCCCGGAGATGTTAAAGTCCAAAATCCGTCGTGGTGGTTCCAGGATATATTTTGTGAGATTGAAGAGGTAGTTGTCGGTGATGGCATAATTCCATCTAATTCGTCGAGAACCGTGTTTGTAAGGGAGTCCTGCCAATCGGGAACATCTGCAGTATCCTCCGCTCCAGGAGCAATCGTGGATAATGTGTGCGTGGTCTTCGTGCCAAACTCAAATGAAGACTCCTTGCTTGTTAGTGTAGGCATTACAAAATTTTTGTGACAATAATATTTGATACGAAGTCGTTGCGAAATAAATCAGTGAAGTCCAATGAAAGTTTGTTAACGCCAGAACTCATTGAAAGTATCCAGGAGCATCCTATTCCCAGTAGGACCTACACTGAAAATAACGTAGTTTGGCCTGTTGAAACTCTAATCTCTAAAAGACGGGAAAAAGACTACAAAACCTGAATTTTTTTTTGGACTTATTTGCGTGGCAAAAATGCATTGCTGCAAAAGATGGAGCCTTGGTTGTTTGTGTAGGCACTACAAGCGTAAGCTCAAACTGTAAAAACGATTTTGTCGGCCATCAGGAGACTTACTGGACCATCCTAACAAACCATACAATAATGGAGAGAGTTGGCAACACTAAAAAACCACACTAGAAGTGAAAACCTTGGTGTCAGGTTTGATCAACTACTAGGAGCTAAATTACAGAGTGTACAAGAAAGTACAAGAGTGGAAATAGATACCTTAATGCTGAAATGACAAGTCTAGGAGATTTTTTCAAACAATAAAGCAGTACTAAAGGCTCTAGTGGGTTGTACAGGATGCCCTTTATTATTTGAAATGCACGCCATGGAGCAACAGTTATTCCGAGAAGAGTGTTCCAAAAAGTGAAACCTAACGTGTTCTATCATGTAGAATTGGTAACGATCATGCTGTGGACTTCATCATCACTTTAATATGCCACGTCTCCTCCCTCACGCCCCTCTCAGGTCATGTTCCAGATGTTCTAGATCAGAACTCAATTGTTTTATAGGTAGACAACCTTAGAGTAACCCTGGAAAACAACATCAGATAATCAGATAATCTTCAGTCGATGCTGTAATTTGATGGGAGATATTCGAATTGCATTTCAACAGTACCCACAGCAAATCCCCCAAAAGTCTTCTAAATCGGCTTCTAGTTTTTTGTTTTTGGTTGCAAGATGTTTGACTTGTGAGCCGACTGCCAGCTTATCATTCAGTCAAACTAAATAAGGACATGCAAGGACTGCTCCTGGGAAGATCGAGCGCTCTGCGAAGACTGACAGTGGTGCAAAGACTTAGTCCACACGATTTTTTTTTTCAATAGAAAACGGATGCCAAACAATATGCCATATGTGTTCTTCGACGACACAAATACCATCGGATTATCCACCGGTTGGATGCCATGTTTGTTATCAGTACAGAACAAGCAAATTCGATGTGCCAGTTTAGACAACCCAAATCAAAATAGAATAGCCTTCTTTGGCCAATTTCCGACAAATGACGAAACAAAGGCCCACTATTACACACTTGATACCAAATATGAATCAAAATAAGTAGGTTAAAAGTTTTGGCTTCGGTTTTTTCTTTTATGGGATGCTAACGTAATGTTATTTATCGATTTTCTTCCAAGAGTGAAAACCATCACCGAAGCATACTATGCCAACCTTCTAGATCGTCTATATTCGAGAGAAAGGGCCCGGTTTGAGCAAGAAGAAAATTTTTCTATCATCATGGCAATGCTCCAGAGATTTTGCAAGTTAAAACCTAGCGAATCTTCGATTTGAAATCCTCAAACTTCTAAATTTTTGGCTGGAAAGAGACTCAAAGAATATCATTTCAGGGAATTGTTCGACCATGTGTGTTGACTAAAAATTTTTTTCCAAGACTTCTAGAAATGAGTATACTGGATTTCTGGTTCAGGCAAGATGGGCCGCCTCCCACTCGGCACAAACATCGATAAATCTTGTGCAAGAATACTTCCCCGGGATCTTCATCGCTGCCTGAAGCCGTCAGCTTCGGACGTTCTAAGCTTATTGATGGTCGATCCATGTTGACTAGAACCTCCTTTGATTGCCGGACGACCTGTGTTGTCGTTCCATAGTAGCTCTTCCGTCTAAAGGACCTTAACTCAACTGAAGAATAATATTTAAACTGCTATAAGACTGCATCGTATAAATTAAAGTCAAAATTTCAAGCTTGATGCACTTTACTTCACTTCAATTGTTTATGTACTATGTAGTTCCATATCTCATACGAAATTAAATCGTAAAAATAAGAATTACATTATCAAAACAGATCTATAAACAGGTCTGTAACGCATATAAGAAGACAGATATAGTTCATCTTGTAAAAGCTTCACGTCCAACTATAAAGATATTGTGCAGTGAGGATGCAAATTGCCTGTCAAGCCCGTGCATAAAGACAATGCCCAGCGAACGCAGGAAAGACATCTTTACATATAACATAAAATTTATCAACTTACGTGTTATAACCTGCAGGCATTGTTAGAGCTTGACATCTTTATTACAGACTCTAAAATGTAGACGTAAGTTTTGACTTTAATATTTCAAATGATTTATCTTTTTACAAGTTAAGTTTATTAATACACCGTAATAGTTGGATTCGAAGCAATAATTTACTAATGCTTGTCAAACGTTCAGCTACGATTAGCGCACAGAGCGAATTCCCATATGTAAAATTATATTCTAACATGTAATCTGCTCTCCCCCTGAATAATTTCTATTCAAATAAGGTATTAATTTACATATGGATTGGTAATGTGTCTGTAATGATTCCAACGCAGCCTTATTTCCTTCCATCTTTGAATTTTTTTAAGATGCGTTTAATCCTACTTACTGCGCCAATATTATTTCTACATTTTAAACGAGAGGTTAACGAACTTATCAGCGGAAACGTTCCACGTTGATTACTTCCGCATATCTCCCGAAAACTGACTCTATATTCTATTAAAAAAAGAAAAAATTATCAGCGAAATATTCATCGCGTATTAGTTAGGAGGCCGGATTTTTGCGCCCGAATAATAACGGAAAATTATCATCACGCAATGACGTCAATTCAATCAGGGCTACGTCAATAGATGGCCTTTTAAATAATGCCGTTGATTGGAGCGTGGAGTGGAGATAATTTGTTTTCGCTAAGGAACGAGGAAAACTGGCAGTTGAGTCGATGCGAGTTGTAGGGTGGCGTTATCGGGGGTGCATCCGCACGAACTGGTCGTCGCGATGACAGTACGGAAAAGAGTTGGAAATAAAAAAAAACGATTCGCTTGTAAATTAAGTTAAGCTAGAATGCAGTAGGTAGGTAGGTGATTACGATTTAATTTTGATGTTAGTGTTGACTGGATTGGTCAGCAAAATTTTAATTTAAAATTGTGTTAACGTGATGGTTTATCTTAGAAATTCTTGAGAATTCTGATAAATCTGCATCATATTTTTTGACGGCATCGACTATGGTACTTTGGCTTCTGTATGGAACTTGCTTAGGAAAGACTAGATGTCGTGCAAGTTTCTCTTTTAAAGTGTGAGTCTTTCCAAGAGTACCTAACAATGTTCATTTAGGTCTTGTTATGCCATCAAGTCTATCTAGTCCCTGATGTTTGCTACAAAATCAATATTAAATTTTGAGATAGTACGCTTCAATCACTTCAACCAGTTCTTCTTACTCTTTAGGTTTCCAAGTCCATAGTACGTACATGTTTTTTTTAATAAGTTGGTCAAAGAGAGAATTGAGAAGTGAACCTACTTCACTTCAGTAATTAATAATTGCTGCCCACTGAACAGAATTGAAATAATTTAAAAGTTGCAGGTTATCTTGTTGGATATCCACAAGGTGTCGGCTCCTTTAAAAGAAAATGGAAATGGAAAACAATTGAATATCTGTGTTTTAATGCAAGAATTATGTACTCGTACATGGATTTGATGTCTCTAAAGGTGAGTGGATTGAAATTGAGGTAGAGGAAGACTCGTTAAAGTGACCCATACTGACAAAGTCACCACATTCGTTTTAAAAATCAATAATTCATTAGCCGACACCATATTGCTCCAGTCAACATCGACATGCTTAGTTCATGTGGAAGGATTTGTTTAGGAAAAAAGTGGTTTTTGTGGACTCTGATCTAAGGTGAAACAAACTGCTAGCCCGTTTTACCCATCTTAGTGCCCAGTTCTCCTCTTAGTTCTTCTTATTTTTCCAGTAAATATAAATAATGTTCTGCATTATTTTGGTTATGCCAAACACATATATGTACATAAATGGATGCTGCAGCAGCATGCATGCAGCCTGGACGCAATAAAGAAACCTGCCAGATCAAACGACGTATACAAGAAAAAAAGAACAAAGAAACTCTTGAAAATTAAAACAATATTAGGATCTCATCCTCCAACAATCAGTCCAAAGCAAAAAGAAGAATTAGTAAAACACAGTTTAGAAATGAAAGAGTGATTTTGTGGATTAACTTTGTAAGATGATCATAAGGGGACAACAAAGATACTCAAACATCTGGAAGAGCATGCAGCACTTGTGCTTTTAGATAAGGTCATCCGGAACTGACACCAAGAGGCCTAGAAGCAACCCCTCTTGCAACCTGCCTGAGCTTTCCCAAAAGCTCTAAAGTACCTGGAAAAAAAGGGAAAGAAGCAAATGGGTGCTAGCATCTTAATGATTTGCATGACTGGTGGTGAAAGCTTTATTCTCCTTTTTATCATCTTTTCTCGGAAGAGAATGAAAGTGAGACTAAAAGATGAGGTACCGCTAGGTACAAAATTGGTTTAAGCATAAATCATACGATCGTCCTATATATGTCCTCTCACTACAGTCACGGGCTTCAACCACTGGGGAGGAGAGAGGGAAGAGGTGTCTTTCATCTTCAGCTTACATTTTCTTGGGATTTTGTCCACTTGCCTACCAATGCTTCTTGGAGGCGTATCATGGGTACTCTTGATCATATTTTCGTCTTCAATTTCCTCTTGGCTCTTCTCCTCCAGACAAACTGCTTAAACAATCATTTCATCGATGATTTGCTGGCAAATGTCTTCTCTCTCATCTAACCCTATCCAGTCCATTAAGGTACTGTTCATTAATCCCGGTTCGACTAATATTTTGCGGATATTAGAAATGTTCGCATCAGTGAACAAGTTGTCCGACCTTATTGCATCAGAACTCGAAATAGGTTCATCAGGACTGTCTTGGATTGGAGATTCAGTTAATTTCTTCCAACAATTTTTAATAGTGTCCATACCTATAGCCTGCCACGAAAGTCAGATTCATTGTTTCGACGTCTGATGCTAGTAACGACTTCAACATTTCTCTTCGATAATTTGTTTTGAAAGCATGAATTATGCCTTGATCTAAGGGCTGTATAAGAGCATCAGTATTTTTTGGAAGATACATAATTTTTACTTTGCCAACTTTGGACACAAGGCAGTCGGCAGGGGGTGAGCTGGGAAATTATCCAAGAGGAGCAACGCTGTAGGTTCTTGCGTGGCATCTTTCTCGGACATTCGGAACAAAATAATTATGAAACCAATTATAAAACAAAGTTCATGTCATCCATGCATTTGCACTGCTTTTATATTCTATTGGTAAAGTTTTGACTTTTACCAATCACAAGTGGGTTCAGTTTATGACTGCCATACTGAGCTTTAATCCAGCTTTCTGTGGGTTACTTTTCAGAACAAAAGTTTTATTCGGTCACATTTTGTAGTATAAGACAGTTGCATCGCAATTATAGATTTGTGTGTCACGATATACTTCTTCTTCTCACTGTTCCTTCTGGTATTCCGAATTCCATCCTTATGCATGCCTTGATAACACCACTTTTCACTTTCTTAATGATTTCTAGTTTCTCTTTCACACTGTACGCGTGTCTTTTACTCATTACTGGACCGCACACAAAAGCAGTACCTATTAACAGCAACCAGCATATAAATACAATAAATTTCGCTAGATTACAATTCAACAAACTCTTTGACGTAGCCTACAGCGAGGCAGCACAACAGTCTACTGCAGTTAATAGTTTTCGTAAATGAGGACTAAAGCCAGTAGATCGCTGTGTCTTTAAAGATTACAATTTTCGGTTCAAAACATAACAAATGTGGCTTTTACTGAGCCCGAAACACAACAAAATGAGACCTATGAAGAAATTCCTTGGAGAAAACACCAGAAGTGACACTACTAATGCTGAATCCGCAAGCAAGCACATCATTCCTAAGATAAAGCCTAAAGCCAAAACAAAAACTCACAAAAAAAGTCCTACACAATCTTAACCCTCATAATACGGCGGAGTCACTGAAGACCCCATAGTAGAGACAATATTATAAATCATATAGTAAAATGGACAAATGTAGTAGGTAAACTGAAGTATGGAGATTCATGGCAAACTGTAGATGACAAGGAGTTGCTATGATTTATTGGGTTGTTGATACTGGCAGGAGTTTATAAAGCTTACAATGAAGGAATTACAAATTTGTGGAATCTTGAAGATGGACGCCCTATTTTCAACCAAACTATGACTCGAAACAGGTTTGCAACAATATCTTAGTGTCTGCGTTTTGATAATGCTGAAGCTGGATGAAGGAATCGAGATTCAAATATCTATCACCAATTATCTTTCGTGGTAGATGTCCATTCAAGCAGTACATACTGTCTAAATCAGCGAAGTATGGTAAAAAAATTTGGGCAGCTTGTGATAGTAAAACTTTATAAGTTTACAACTGCCAAGATGTCAATCAAGGTAAACGTATCGTCTTAGAAATGGTTGAGGGTCTTGAACTAGCAAGAGAATTAGAAACGAAGGAACTCGCATTGCTTGGTACAATTAGAAAAAATAAACCAGAGCTGCCTCAAGAACTGGTAACTCCACATGACGCATAAGCATATTCAACTAAATTTGGATTCCAAAACCAAACAATGTTGGCATCTTACTGTCCACAAAAAAGGAAAAATGGTTACATTGTTACCAACTATGCATGAAACCGACGAAATTTGTGAAAATGAAAAGAACAAACCACAAATAATGATTGACTACAATTCGTTCGAACATCACCGTAAAAAAATGGACTATAACAATTTTTTATGAGTGCCTTGAACGTTTATATTATTTGATGTCGTCTAAATAAAGAAAAAAGGATACAAACAGAGACAATTCCTATTACAATTAGGAAAGCAACTTGTAGCTACAGAAACAGATCCACTACAACCATCTACTTCCCAGGTTCAGTCACGAGAACCTCGAAAAGACAAACGTGGGAGGTGTTGGAAGTATTCCAGAAAAGTAGACAGAAAATACTTTCTACGTAAATGCAATCGCTTCATATGTAGTAATCACACAATCCTTATTTATTTTAAAATAAAATATACCTATAAAAATTTCATACGAGGGAGCATTTTTATATTCGCGGAATGGGGGATAAGGGGTGGAAATAAAAAAACCAAATTATTTTTCTTTTCAATATATTCACCTGCAAGACGGATACATTTTTCACATCTTTCAATTAATTTATTTATACCCTCATAAAAAAATGATTTCTCTTTATACGCAAAATACGCCGAAACTGCCTCCTTGACTTCATCATCGGCAGTAAATTTTTTACCCCGCAGCTCTTTTTTCATTTTCGGAAACAGATAATAATCACTCGGGGCCAGGTCTGGGCTGTAGGGTGGGTGATTCACAATTTCGAAGCCCACCTTATGCAGGGCAGCTAACGCAACGCGGCTCTTGTGGACGGGCGCGTTGTCGTGCAAAAGCAGCACACCTTTCGTCAATTTTCCCCGTCTTTTCTCTTTAATGGCTTCTTTTAGTCGCTCTAATATTGAAGCGTAATATTCTCCGGTTATAGAAACACCTTTATCTTTATAATCAATCACCAATATTCCTTCCGAGTCCCAAAATACCGTTGCCATGAGTTTCCCAGCTGATTGTGACACTTTAAATTTCTTAGGAGGTGCTGTGCCCTTTTTATGCCACTGCATGGAGTCTTTTTTGGACTCAGGTTCATAATGATGAACCCAAGTTTCGTCTCCAGTAACAACTCGACTCAATACACCATCCTTGTCTTCATTACAGAGGTCCAAAAATGCACGCGAACACTCTACGCGCTGTTGTTTTTACCGAGTTGTTTCTTCTGTAGTCGGATAAATGCTGGCGTGGTCACCTCAATGCTCCTGCCCGGCCTCGGGTCGTCTTCAAGGGATTCCCTTCCTTGTTTAAATAAACTATGCCACTTGTACACCATGGTTTTTCCTGGACAAGAGTCGCCGTAAACCAATGACATCTCATTCATTGTGGTCGCGACTGATTTTCCTTGCCTGGTAAGGAATTTTATAACGGCACGATATTCGATTTTTTCCATATTTCACTTTTCACTCCTGATTATGTTACTTGGTTGACGATAGCTCAAAGACTAACTGTCTAATAACAATGAAACTTCGTATTTATACTAATTATGCGTCGCTGCACAGGCCACGCCCCCAATGCGCCTAATCACCCCCCTACAACCCGCTCATTCCGCGAATATAAAAACGCTCCCTATGAGTCTATACCACGAACATGGAGATTACTCGTTTCTTTTTGCATTCAAATAAAAAGAAGCCCAATAGCTGGTTCAATCCAGTCTAGTCCTTCTATTTTTACGATCAGTATTCCCTTAGTTCCTGCGGACTAATTTCATAAATTGAGAGACTAAGCTGAGGAGACGAAGATCGTATCGAAATCAATAACATTTGCCAAAACATCTGAATGACTTTGAATCAACTTTTGTTTCACAAAGCTATAAAGAAGCCAACTCCAAAATTGCAATCCCACCTCCTGGAAAAGAAAGCCAATATCCTCAAAATGGACATTTAAAGTGAAACAAAATCTAGAATAGAACGTGTTACCATCCTACTTGTAAAACTCTAATTCCCTTTATATAAACTCGCAACATCTTAGAGTGTATTACAATATAATTTAAGAATAAAACGTAAAAGCGAAGAAGGAACGAAGGAAACAGAACAGAGAGAATAGAGCAATATCCACAACACGCAAAAACATAAAAGCATAGTCTCCCCGAAACATCCCTTGATCCGACGTCCGTCGAATCCCATAACACCTCGAGAAATCCCATGAATAAATCAGATAAGCAAGTACACGGAAGCACCAAACTATATATATATATATATATATATGTATATATACTTATATACATATACATAGCGAGAGAGCAGCTCTCTTCCATTTCAACCAAGATAGTATTTCAATAAAAATATACTCTCTGCATGCACTGAGCTTTACCTTCTGTGTTATATTATATATGTATATATATAAAGCATATATCTACATAGGGCATCTACATTACATGAGAAATATATATATGTATATGTAACAGTCTTCGCACAACAGATCTATCCATCTTCATAACAAGAACCGATCACAAAATGACGGATCTGCAGAGTTATTCAGCACCAGAGGCGAACTTTTGGCGGATGCGACGTAGACCTCGTAGTATAATGGGATTACAGCAAGTCAAGAAGTTGGTTGCTGTTAGTTTCGATGTTTTAATATACAGTGTGTGCAATATAAGTTTAAAACCCAAACCAGCAATTTTAAACTTCATTTTTCTCAAGGTAATACACATATATGTGCTACGAAAGCTCGCAAGCTTTTTATGAAACACCCTAATGAAGAGAACATCGCCAATGCTACTATACCTAGAACGGATGCTGGATGGGAAGTACGGTTGCACGAGTTCCACTGAATTCGTAGCGCTCAAAATGCTAGTGTGCAGTTGACTGTTCACACAGACACCCACTACAACCGTGCTTCCTCATCCTGCATATTGATCGGGTTCCTTACGGGATGCATCCGTGTGAGTCGGGCGTTACGAATGCCATGCACTTGTATCCATGTCACCGGGAGCGTGTTTGCACCTTCCAGTCACCCGTAATAGTCGTCAGGTCGGGCAGAATCTGACCCCGTTCCAATGAGGACGCGATCGAATTCTTACCTTCTATTACCTTGTTTTTTTTTTTTTTTTAATAAGAGGGAGAAAATTTAAAATCGCCCGCCAAAAAATTTAGGCTTACGATTGGTTAATTGCCAGTCATGTTTACACCGCTCAAATTAGTGTGGAAACACAGCTGATTGAGGAAATATTTTATATATTCAAGCAAAATTAGGTTTTTTTAAAACTATTTGCTTGTGATAATGGATTCACAGACTAGTACAAGTGGATTATTGACTTCACAGTTTTTTATGGACAAAAAGGCTAGATTCACAACAGTTTTACCACCGGAAGACCCTAAGTGATGAAGAAATTGATATAAATTTGGCTAACAGAGTACAACAAAAGCAAACAACACCACTACCTACAGATATTTCCATTACTGCCTCCGATTGGGAATCTGAAGACGACGTCCCTCTAATAAATCTGCAAACTATCGAACGTACCGAACTATCAGTGGTTCAAGGCAGACTTTCAAGGTTCAAGGAGTTTCAAGCTTTTTGTCCGAGCAGGAGTATCTGGAATCGTTTATGATTCTTTGTTTGTGATCAATGACTTCTGACAACATTACTTTTATTTTAATTTGATCAGTTCTTTCGCTAGGCAACAGGGTAATGGTGGTGGCAGCTGTATCTTCATTAGGGAAGGATTTTGCGCGAATAATTTGAACGTGACAGATTATACAGTTGAAAGTATTGTGGAAGTTTGTGCCCTGGAACTCAAAATTAATGCCTACAGTTTTATTATGATAACTATATACAGACCTCCACAAAGTGATCTCCGTATATTTCTTTAACACGTTTGCTGGACAGGGTTTTTGATAGAAACAAATTTATTTTTGTGGGTGGAGATTTCAATATTGATCTTAAAGTAGCTTCACACAACCAGCAGGAATTAATCAACTTAATGGCTGAGTATGGACTACATATGTCAAATCATGAATACACTAGGGTTAGTGGGACATCACATACAATGATAGATAAGTGTTCCAGCAACAACACTTATAAAACGAAAAATATTTCTATCAATGATGACGGTACAATTGTTACCGATCCGTTAGCGGTGGCAAATAAATTCAACATATTTTTTCAAACAGCCGCTCAAAAGGTCATCACTGATATCCCTAATGTGAAATTAGAAAGCAAAATACAGTTTAACTCTAAATCGATTTTCGTTTTCCCGTTTACGAATACTGAAGTTCACAACGTCATACATCGATTAAGAAATAATATGTAAATCTACAGGACCTGATGGTATAGCAACAACAGTCGTTAAAGATTATAGCGAATATTTTACTGGCATTATGACACATTTGGTTAATTGTTCTTTTACCGAGGGAGTTTTTCCTGATGTTCTAAAGTGATCAGAGATTACTCCGTAACACAAGAAAGGAAGGACTGCAGATTTGAGTAACTACCGCCCTATCGCTTTAACCTCAGTCTTCTCTAAAATTCTGGAATATTGTACGCTTGAAAGGTTAAACTCTTTTCTTCACAAGCATAAAATTCTTACTGACTGTCAGCACGGTTTTCGCAAAGACAGATCTACCAATACTGCTCTAATCGCTTTTTACAACACCTTGTTGCCAAACATTGATGAACATAAATCGGTGGTGGGTATTTTCTGCGATTTGACGAAGGCTTTCGATTGCGTGCAACACTCAAAGCTACTAACCAAGCTTGAGATGTACGGGATTAGAGGAACTGCTGCAGACTGGTTCGCATCCTATCTAAAAAACCGAATTCAATTGGTCAGATTGAGAGTTTTGGATACATCTGGAGTGTTGCAACTAATAAGATCATATTGGCTACCGATAGAAAACGGCGTATTCCAGGGTTCAGTACTTGGACCTGTCTTATTTTCTCTGTATATTAATGATATTGTTTTATTTCTGTCACAAGTTTACCTCACAATATATGCAGATAACATTTCTATGCTCATTACTGACAGCGCTAATAGTGACACCGCTGAAACTATAGCTAACGACCTACTTGATATTTTGCTAGCATGGTTTAGTGAAAATAAATTATCACTAAGTTTAGAAAAAACTAAATACGAGGGAGCGTTTTTATATTCGCGGAATGGGGGATAAGGGGTGGAAATAAAAAAATCAAATTATTTTTCTTTTTCAATGTATTCACCTGCAAGACGGATACATTTTTCATATCTTTCAATTAATTTATTTATACCCTCATAAAAATTTATTTATCTGCAAAATACGCCGAAGCTACCTCGTTGACTTCATCATCGGCAGTAAATTTTTTACCCCGCAGCTCTTTTTTCATTTTCGGAAACAGGTAATAATCACTCGGGGCCAGGTCTGGGCTGTAGGGTGGGTGATTCACAATTTCGAAGCCCACCTTATGCAGGGCAGCTAACGCAACGCGGCTCTTGTGGACGGGCGCGTTGTCGTGCAAAAGCAGCACACCTTTCGTCAATTTTCCCCGTCTTTTCTCTTTAATGGCTTCTTTTAGTCGCTCTAATATTGAAGCGTAATATTCTCCGGTTATAGAAACACCTTTATCTTTATAATCAATCAACAATATTCCTTCCGAGTCCCAAAATACCGTTGCCATGAGTTTCCCAGCTGATTGTGACACTTTAAATTTCTTGGGAGGTGCTGTGCCCTTTTTATGCCACTGCATGGAGTCTTGTTTGGACTCAGGTTCATAATGATGAACCCAAGTTTCGTCTCCAGTAACAATTCGACTCAATACACCATCCTTGTCTTCATTACAGAGGTCCAAAAATGCACGCGAACACTCTACGCGCTGTTGTTTTTGCGGCGGCGTGAGCATTCTCGGCACCCATCTTGCGCTGACCTTAGACATGCCGAGATGATCGTGTAGGATTTTAAAAATTGTTGTATCGGATACTCCAACCATTTCTGCGAGTTGTTTCGTCTTTAGTCGAGCATCTTCGAGTACAATTTTTTCAACTTTTTGGATAAGTGCTGGCGTGGTAACCTCAATGCTCCTGCCCGGCCTCGGGTCGTCTTCAAGGGATTCCCTTCTTGTTTAAATAAACTATGCCACTTGTACACTATGGTTTTTCCTGGACAAGGTCGCCGTAAACCAATGACATCTCATTCATTATGGTTGCGACTGATTTTCCTTGCCTGGTAAGGAACTTTATAACGGCACGATATTCGATTTTTTCCATATTTCACTTTTCACTCCTGATTATGTTACTTGGTTGACGATAGCTCAAAGACTAACTGTCTAATAACAATGAAACTTCGTATTTATACTAATTATGAGTCGCTGCACAGGCCACGCCCCCAATGCGCCTAATCACCCCGCTACAACCCGCTCATTCCGCGAATATAAAAACGCTCCCTCGTATATGGTATTCCATACTCGGCAGAGAAATGTTTCGTTGCCACATTTGAGAATTGGTGCTTATCCATTAACGGCATGTAATTCAACTAAGTTCCTTGGTGTACATTTGGAATCTGTTTTACGTTGGGACGAGCACTGCGACGTTTTATCGAAAAAGTTACGTAGTAGTTGTTATGCATTCAGATGTCTTAGAGCGCAGATATCAGAATCATGTTTAATTTCTTTATATTATGCTGAAATATACTCCAGAATACAATATAGAATACTACTCTGGGGAACTTCCTCCGGAGCGCAAAAAGTGTTTATTTCTCAGAAAGCTGTCATTAGAACTATTGGTGCTCTAAAGTTCACAGAATCTTGCCGACCACTGTTTAAGAGACTTCAACTACTACCATTAGCCTGTATATATTTTAGAAGCAGCATCCTACATCTACCAGCATAAAGGCAATATTATCACAAATGCAGAAATACATAGTTATAACACGAGAACCAAAGATGATTTCCATATACCACCTTCTACAATGACAATAACTAGCCTCTCTGCTGACAAATTGGGGATCCGTATATTTAATCATTTACCTCGTCATATTAAAGATACAGCAACTTATAAAGGTTTTAGAAAGGCCCTTAAGGCGTTATTGCTAAATTATATATTTTACAGTATAGATGATTTCTTTATGCTATGACGAGGATTTTTCGAATACAAAGTTGACAATTCTGCAGTAAAATGGGCCGATACTAAGTGCTCCTGGGTTACCTATGCTCCACTGGGACGAGTGGATAGATATATCAAGGAAGGAAAAAAAAGAGTCGTCGAGTGTCGAGTGTCCTCAAATTGTCAAACAATATAATACTTACATGGGTGGTGTGGACTTGGCAGATATGATGATTGCGCTTCATAAAACTCCACTAAGGTCCTAGAGGTGGTACCTTGCGATATTTGCCCAACTCATTGATATCAGTATTGTCAATGCTTGGTTTCTGTGTAGGAGAGATTTAGAAGCATCGGGAATAGAGAAGTTTGACAAGCTGAAAAAGTTCAAGGCAGATGTCGCCTCTGCCCTAGTTCCCAAACGTGGTAGAAGATGCAAAGAGGAACCCCCTTCAAAGATAATAAAAGCTCCTGTGGCTCCAAGACCGCCAAGTCGTTTCTTTAAATATTGTTTAGTTTGTTCATTTAATAATCTATCATAAAATATTAAAACAAAAAAGAATTGTATCGATGCCTTGTCGAATTTTGATACATCGCTTTCTAAGCGTGGGGCCTTTAATCAACGTTCCAATCCCTGACTTATTTCCGTCCATTCGCCGACACCCCCGCTCAGTTTCGCCCCGAACACACACGCGCACACACATATAGGAGGGAGAAAAAAAAAACAAAAGGAGTACGCGTGGTATACGCGCTAGAGATGAAAGCAGTGCATCATCGTTCGCCTGACATCGATCCGAGACATATATAATTTTCGCTGACCGACGCCGACGTGTTTTCCTCTTTCGCTTTCTTCCTTTGCCGGGGGATTTCGGGGAGACGAAGAACAACGATCGGAATGAAAACATCATAAATACCGATGATGAACAGCGCCCTCTCATGTATTTTTTCACTGCCTCTAACATCCTTCCTTTTCTAATGCGAAAAGCTCTCTAGCTAGTCCACTATAAATAACTTTTCAGATCTATCTATCTATATATGGAATACACTAACAGTGTTCTCTATCGCGATTAGGATATGTGAACGTCGCTGATGTTATCGTTTCTTTTTTTTTGCAGAGATGGTACACAGATGTCGCTCGTCTACCATTAATAACTGAAAGATGTTTAATGGGGATGCTTTTTTTTCCATTGTATTCGGAAAAATAACTATATACGAGGCCCATCGAAAACGAAACATGCGAACATATCAAAATTTTGAAAAAAAAAATTATGAAATATTTTGAAGGAAACAAGAAGAAGACAGCAGAATATTATTGCACTGCGTTGATGTTTGTTAAAGGTGACAATGAAGATGATGTGACGGAAGTACCAGGCTTCAACCCCAGTACTGGGCTATGATACCAGAGGACGTTGCTGATGATTATTTTTATCAATTGCACGGAATGTTAGAAAAAACATCACCTGACCAAATTGTTAATTACGATGAGAAAGAGATGAAGAAACTTAGCAACAACCATGCGCAAATAGGTATGAAGGAGTCGAAACTAAGATGCACAATTCTGCCCCATTTTGACAGGGTTTGGTAGTCAGGAATCCTAATCAAATATCAATCTTGATTGGTACATCAAACCTAACTTCTCCAGAAAACATACAAACTTTTTTCTCTCAGATCTTCGATTTGCACTAACGCTGAATTTGTGTGTCCCTAAGCCTTCTAAATTCTGCTACGTAGAGCTTCTGTTCTGGCCTCAGGGATTGCTTTCTAGTTTTCATTGTGTGTCTTAGTATTGGAGGCCATTTCATGGGTGGGGGAGGGGATGCTCTGTCTGAGTCCAGCTCCCCCAAGTGTCGTACCATCAGGTTCTCCGACCAAGCACCCCTTTGTAAGTTGTCTCTGGGTACCACCATCGCATAGTCCTTCAGAATTGGAGTTTGACGGTCTCTGGAAAATTATTCGTTAGTCATGAATCAGGATGGATTGACGATAACGTGTAGCATCTTGTTTTGTAAAATGTTGAGTCTCTTGACTTGCAATTTTGCGGTGCTGCACCAGAGAAAGGGCACCATAGGTCCATATAGATTAATAATTTAAGTTTTAGATTTAACGAGCTTTTTGAACAAATTAGCGGACCTAGAGCTCACCGCGCCTTCAAAAAATTTTTACTCTAATCGTTGCTTTAATATGAAAATTAACCTGATTAAAAAAAAATAATAAAAATACAGTCGTCAAATTGTGAGTCAACCCCTACTTGGGGAAAAACATCAATAAACTGTATGACATTTTCGTTAACAATGGCCACCTCAGTAGCCTACTTAAAATAGTTCTATATAATTCTCTGGTCAAAGGGGTGGACATCAAGAAGCTCTTAATAGGAATGCTGTTTTAAAGAGATGGTTTTGCTGAAATTGGTGCATCCAATCCAAGTTTATTGACTATGATCGTAGAAACACTAGATTGCCTTTGATAAAAGTCAAGAATTAAAATTAAAATTAAAATATTGAAGACCAGAATAGCACGACAGATGAGAATGAGATTTCATTTTTACCGAGCAGAAAGTGATTCTGAATTCGAACCGAATTAATTGCCCACTGTTGATATTGAGTTTCGTTAAATCTGACCACTTAGCTGGCCAACTAATCGGACCACCATGACCGAATTCTTGATTCGAATATTGTCGGAGATCTAGTCCCCAAAATGAGCTGGAGCACCATCCAGTTGGAGTCACATATTTCCCCTTAAAATTGGAGCCCATTCTCATGTCACTACATACTTTTATCGATACCCGAATAAATTAACATGATACTTTTAATAATGTTCAATAAAAATATGAACTTTTTTATTCCTTTTTGAAGTCTTCAGCAGTAAGATTACAAGTCTTTCAAATTTTGCCGTTTTTTCTTGCCCATCAACTTGCTTTTATTTTGATCTAAAATGAGTGAGTGACTGAGAGAGTACTGTCAGTTATATAGTTATAATTCCGAAATCAGTAATTTATTGGAATGATCTCGATACAGTGTCAGAAAGATAGAAGACTACAAATTCAATAGCTCCAAAAGCTGGAAATGTAGGAAAAAGTAAGAGAACTGAAGGTTTTCGTGTTAGGCAAAGGAAAAACCGTTTTTGACATTACAGCAAAAGAAAAAATAGAAGAAAATCAGCAAAAGAACATTAAGAATTGGATTCTCCAGCAATGAGATGCAGTAGAGTGGAGTGATGAGTTCAGATTCGAAGTTTGTATTGGAGATCAAGATGAGATTCTTTTGCATCGGAGTTTTGCCAAAGCTTAGTCCACACAATGCCACACAGACTTTCAGATGTTGTAACAAGAAAAGGTGATTTTGTGTCATGTTTTGTTTGTTTGAGTTAAATAGTTTAGTTGAATAGTTTTCTTTGTTGTCACGTTTCTTTGTAGCTATAAGATTCTAAAATGTTTTTGGAAATTTTTGGAAAATCTAACGCTGGGCCAACTGACATGAGAATGAGCATGTAGATGTCCATGAAAGAAATGTGATCCAATTATAAAAATTGTCCATAATACCACTTCAAACATTTATGGTCCATTATCTCTGCTTATCAACAGCTCCTAGCATTCTTGGATTTTCTGTTGCATAATTATGATCAGTCAGTAAATGATACTTTCTGGGAGCAGTTAGATGTTATCCTTTCAATTATTTCACAATTTTAGTCAAACTAGTAGAAGGCTCCTCAATCTCTTCCTCCTTTCATGCACATTTCCTGAAGTCTTTCCAAACATCTAACTGAATGTTGACTTCTGTCAGGACATGTCAAAAATTTAATAATAATAAATTGATTCTTAATTGATTCCTATTTTATTGACCTACAACTCGAACTATATCAGAGAATAAAAGAACTAAACTGAAATAACTAAAATAACAATACAAGTTAGATCCTAAACGTGACAATGTGATATTTTATAAAGTCTATCCTAGAGCTACACGCGAACAAAGAGTAATCAAGTGTCAACGTTAACGATATCATATGGTAGTTTTAGCTTGGGATACTCTTTTTTTCCTCTCTCTCCTGCAAACAGACGACATTTATCGAATACATCGATTAAAATTTATACGTCGATGTTTTTTTTTTACCGTGCGAGGTTCGGAGTGGTGCGCTTCGCACTGAAGCTTAGGTGTATCCGGTTTGGTTTAAATTGATTGATATACTATGGGACGAGTAACGATCTGTTAGAAATTAACGATAAATTGATATATAATGCGTCCTTTCCGTTTTAAAGATTTATTAACTAGAAAATAGTGGTCCTATCTTGTGTTGAAGCTGTGTAAGCGAGAATATTTTTATTGATTTCTTTCATAGAAGATGTTTATCTTCTTTTTTTCCTACACACACTACTCGATACCCATATCGATGCCACAAAAATAGCTTGATGATACTGGCAATGCCAATTTTGATTTGGAAAATGTACGAACCGGTAACTCAACCAGACCTAAATCCGCATTTGCTTGTTCGCATATTCAATCATCCAAAAATGAGCATCATCCTGCAGATGATTTTTTTTTGGCGAAATTTGCGTCACACTCCAACTAGTCCATACACCAATCGAATCAACGAACACACAGCATTGCTTATGATGAATTCCTGAATCAGTTGGACGTAAGCCCAAATCCCAATGCAAAATTCGCCCCAAATTTGAAGTCACAGAAAGACCAAGTCCTTGTAAATTATAAAAAATTGACTCGCTACACTCTGAGGCACAGCAGTGATATTTTTAGCAAACCTTCCATCTCGGTAACGTAGGGATGTTGGCTGATTATTAATTGACTCAAATTTGGCTACTATACCTCGTTAAATGGTGGTGGATTGTGGGTCAAAATCACAATTGCAAGAGTTGTTCAACCCCCACGATTGTCGAGTTTGTCTTTTCTTTGCAAAGAACGATCTTGGGTGGTCTGCGACGTGGTGTCGGAGTTGTCTTCGGCATCGAGACCATAGCTTAGTGTCTTCCAGTTCAGTAGTCTCTATTGGTCCTATCCAAAGTTTAGTTCTGGCTGGAAACTGTCGAGAAAAAAACCTTCAATCTAGTCAGTGGTCCCATCATTGGATTAGTTGACCTCACTAGTGATGCTATAATAGGTCTAGCAGAGTATTCAACTAACTGAAATTGGAGCATGGACGTGGCTGAAACACTTCAGGTAGTCTACCAGCTATGAAGCAATTCAAAGAGGTGTTGGAACAAAATCTTGATGCTATCCCCTTTTTCTCTGTTCTAGTTGGGCAGGCAAATTCCACGGGCTATGATGGAAATGGAGCTCTCTGCTTGATAAGATTACAAGAATTCTGCTTTTGCTTTTGACAATTTTGAATTCAAAAAATCTGATCATCTGATGCCTCAATATCGAAGAACCATTTTGTTGGCAGCATTAAATGACAACAGTCCTCTTTTCTAGGACCTCCAAGAATGTCAGTTAATGTACAGTTTTTACAATATACTACCATATGTCGTAACAGTGTGAGATGCATCAGTTCCAGGATCCCACTACACTAGAGTCCCGATTAACCGAATCGCAATTAACCGAGTTTCCGGATTAACCGAATCAAGACTCGGAGAATTTTTTTTTTATTATTTTTCGTTTTTATTTTGTTCTGTTATTCTGTAGCAATTCTTTTATCTAATAACGAAAGCTATCGTGAGTAGAAAGTTTTAAGATTATGAAGGAGTTGGTGCAGCAACAGTTTGCCATTGGAAAAAAGAACAGAAATGATTTTTGCGCAAAAATTCAAACGACGCTTTGGGCAATCGATCGACAATTAAAAAAACCAAAAACGACTCTCTAGACGACACCCTTTTTGTGTGGTTTGAACAGGAACGTGAACGTGGTGTTCCAATATCTGGACCGATCCTCAAAGAAAAAGCTTTGAGTTTGAATACAAAATTGGAGGGTGATCCCGATTTTACCGCCAGTATAGGCTGGCTTGCAAGATGGAAGGATCGTCACGGGGTGCGACAACTGTCACTGACTGGGGAGAGTCTCTCACGCAACGTAGATGATGCAGAAGCTTTTAAGAACAAATTTGAGAAAATGATAGCAAAGGAAAAGTTGCCGCAAAAAACATTGGTATCTAAACTCGATGAAGCAGCTACAGGCCATAAAATAAACGAAGAACGTGTAACGTTACTGTTATGTAGCGATGCTGGTGTTGATTGGAAAATTGGCAAATCCACGAGCGCTAAAAAATGTCAAACGCACTTCATTACCCGTGCATTACACATCGCAAAAGTCGGCCTGGATGGCATCTATCCTTCCTTTTCTAATGCGAAAAGCTCTCTAGCTAGTCCACTATAAATAACTTTTCAGATCTATCTATCTATATATGGAATACACTAACAGTGTTCTCTATCGCGATTAGGATATGTGAACGTCGCTGATGTTATCGTTTCTTTTTTTTTGCAGAGATGGTACACAGATGTCGCTCGTCTACCATTAATAACTGAAAGATGTTTAATGGGGATGCTTTTTTTCCATTGTATTCGGAAAAATAACTATATACGAGGCCCATCGAAAACGAAACATGCGAACATATCAAAATTTTGAAAAAAAAATTATGAAATATTTTGAAGGAAACAAGAAGAAGACAGCAGAACATTATTGCACTGCGTTGATGTTTGTTAAAGGTGACAATGAAGATGATGTGACGGAAGTACCAGGCTTCAACCCCAGTACTGGGCTATGATACCAGAGGACGTTGCTGATGATTATTTTTATCAATTGCACGGAATGTTAGAAAAAACATCACCTGACCAAATTGTTAATTACGATGAGAAAGAGATGAAGAAACTTAGCAACAACCTTGCGCAAATAGGTATGAAGGAGTCGAAACTAAGATGCACAATTCTGCCCCATTTTGACAGGGTTTGGTAGTCAGGAATCCTAATCAAAATATCAGTCTTGATTGGTACACCAAACCTAACTTCTCCAGAAAACATACAAACTTTTTTCTCTCAGATCTTCGATTTGCACTAACGCTGAACTTGTGTGTCCCTAAGCCTTCTAAATTCTGCTACGTAGAGCTTCTGATCTGGCCTCAGGGATTGCTTTCTGGTTTTCATTATGTGTCTTAGTATTGGAGGCCATTTCATGGGTGGGGGGGGGGGAATGCTCTGTCTGAGTCCAGCTCCCCCAAGTGTCGTACCAGCAGGTTCTCCGACCAAGCACCCCTTTGTAAATTGTCTCTGGGTACCACCATCGCATAGTCCTTCAGAATTGGAGTTTGACGGTCTCTGGAAAATTATTCGTTAGTCATGAATCAGGATGGATTGACGATAACGTGTAGCATCTTGTTTTGTAAAATGTTGAGTCTCTTGACTTGCAATTTTGCGGTGCTGCACCAGAGAAAGGGCACCATAGGTCCATATAGATTAATAATTTAAGTTTTAGATTTAACGAGCTATTTGAACAAATTAGCGGACCTAGAGCTCACCGCGCCTTCAAAAAATTTTTACTCTAATCGTTGCTTTAATATGAAAATTAACCTCTCTAGACTACTCTAACTCTCTAGACGACACCCTTTTTATGTGGTTTGAACAGGAACGTGAACGTGGTGTTCCAATATCTGGACCGATCCTCAAAGAAAAAGCTTTGAGTTTGAATACAAAATTGGAGGGTGATCCCGATTTTACCGCCAGTATAGGCTGGCTTGCAAGATGGAAGGATCGTCACGGGGTGCGACAACTGTCACTGACTGGGGAGAGTCTCTCACGCAACGTAGATGATGCAGAAGCTTTTAAGAACAAATTTGAGAAAATGATAGCAAAGGAAAAGTTGCCGCAAAAAACATTGGTATCTAAACTCGATGAAGCAGCTACAGGCCATAAAATAAACGAAGAACGTGTAACGTTACTGTTATGTAGCGATGCTGGTGTTGATTGGAAAATTGGCAAATCCACGAGCGCAAAAAAATATCAAACGCACTTCATTACCCGTGCATTACACATCGCAAAAGTCGGCCTGGATGGCATCTATAATTTTTAAAGATTAAGGTTTCTTTAACACTTTGTAGGATCTGTGAAACAATTCTTGATACAGGAAGGTTTGCCCTTGAAAGCAGTTCTTATAGTTGACAATGCACCCACCCACCACCACGAGGATGAATTAACAAGTGGTGACATCAGAGTGCTGTTTTTTCCGGCCAATGTTACCTCGTTGAGTCAATCCATGGATCAAGAAGCAATTGAGACGGTTAAGAGACGATATAGGAGGAAGCTTGTGAGTAAAATCTTTGATGCAAATGATGAAGAAGAACCAAGAGACATCATTGTCACTTTAAGAAAAGGTACAATTAAAGATGTCCTAAAAATCTTTTCGTCTGGATATTTGTGGGCATAAATTCTACTTGCAAGTACCTAGAGAAAAATTGTTCATAATTAAGCTCTTTGTCCGTTTGTGTAAAACTATACAGGGTGTTCTATTTAAAAAAAAGTTGCTCAAAGTTTCCAAACTTGGACACTAAATTTTGAACACCCTGTATACCGCTAAAGTTCCAAATTCTGCCTAAAGCATCTTCTATTTGTTGATCAATGATTCCCCAATTATTTCATTTTGAACTTCACATTTGTAGCAGTACTGTTATTTTTAACGGTACTGTGTAAATATTAATTTTTTAATAAAAATATTCATTGCACTGAATGTTTCCGGTTTAACCGAATTTTCGCTTAACCGTATCCGTCTCGATCCCATCAAATTCGGTTAAACGGGACTCTAGTGTATTACGTTTTCTTTCAGCCCCAATTCCACACAGTCCCCCATCAACCAATCAATGAAATTATTGTCGAAGACTCATTCGACTAAGATCACACTTTAAAACTACTGCAGCATTTGCAGGATGTGAAGCATTTGGCCTAAACACTGTTTCGAAATTCTCTACCACATTTAGACTTAATCCTCGTCACAATCTATCCAATAAATGTGGAAATTGCTCTTTTGGGATACTTCCTGGGTAGCAAATCTCCATCCCCCCACTGAGCGAGCATCTTGAGGAGCTGCATCAAGTGTGAGGTATCGGCTGTGCTAAGATTGCTTGTCAGATTATCACCAACGAGCACTACTTCATCGCCGTTCTTGGGCACCTTCGCCTTCCTAGAGTCAGGATCGTCACTCACGTAGTCTTTGTTCTTATAAATTTTTATTGATAAACCTGGCTATGACTGGCGAAGTTAGTTTTACCAAAAAAAAAACATCATTATTGTGTTCTAGAATAAATCGATTCGTGATTTATTGGAATACAAGCAAAAATATATCATTTACTTTCCAGATTATGTACAAATAAATACTCCCAGTTCAAAAATAATCATTATTACAGCGTCATAAATTCCACCCTTCCATTTATTCGAAGAAAACGTCGGGTATGTATGATTCAGGAAACAATTCCTCCGCGTCATTCTCTCAAATCACACCCCATTATTACACACGACGTCCTTTTTCCTGTTCTTTTAGCTTTCCCTTTTTGCATCATTCTATGCGATGGAAGGGGCGAGAGGGAAAGGAGGGTGAAGACACCTACTACCCCGTCGAAATCTACGCCTGATGGGACTTTTGGATGAATCGAACTGCTAGGCGATCTGTAGCCGTAATTTGTCACCTGAGTTCACGACCTGGAGTATAAACGTGGCATTCCACGGATAGTATCAGTAATATAAATGACGATAATGGTATTGGTGTCGACCTTTTCGGATCTACTATATAACAGTAGCTGTGTTTATTAGGGATTTTGGAATTTGATACGTCAATAGACCCGGTTCAATTACTATTGTTGATTGGGTGTCTGGAATTTTACGCGGAAACATAGATCTCTCGTTTGGAATTAATCCTCCGATATGGGAAATATAATATGGAAGAAGTAAAAGAAGTTTTACCAAACACATAATTCTCAACAAAATACCTCCCATTTTACCGCTACGATTTCCGTTCAAAACAGCGAAAAATCCCCCCACAACATCGCCCACTTTCCCCAATTGATCCGATTCGGAAACAAATGAGCCGGTCGATCGCTGATTAATACAAACAATGAGGTAATTACGTGATTGGAATGGATAAAGAAGCGAACAACTAGGGAAGCAGGTAAAAGGAAGGAAGTATTATTGCATCCCTGCGAGTTCCGCCCACCCACCACCAGGGGGAAACCGAAGAAAACCGATAACAATACAGAAGGTGGATCTAGGGACGAGAGGGTAGTTAGGAGTTTCCGAATTGTCGCTATTGTAGGTGGTAGCAGTGTTGTGTGTGTATGTGTGTTGGCTATCGCGTTATTAGGTCGGCCAAAACTGGTCTTGCGAAATGTGCATTTAGCGGTTTTACCGGTCACGTTGCACATTTACCGTTCGCCCGAATTATGTTTGAAATTTAATTGAGCGTGGAGTTATGAAGGAAAATTCCCTTATTCAGCAATACAAATTCTTGAAACTCAAGGAAACGTATTCTCTGTTTAACTATCCGTGTCTATTTGTTCCTTCAACTCCAGTTCCGTTAAAATTTTTGTGCTACTATTTTTTTATAATTACAAAAAATATATCGAGTATGCCGTGATTTTTACTATATAAAATCAAAAGGACGCCATTAAAATATTTCTGACAGCTGTCACATTTTAAAAGCCAGCGTTCAACTGCCAAATTAGTTTAAAAAATGTTATATTTTTCAAAGTAGTGACAATTATTCTCAAAAAAAAAACAACTTTCAACAGCCAACACATTTTAACAGCAGTCAAGTTTAAAGAACATGTGAATTTGTGATAACATTGACAGTTATAACTTAAAAAATGCAACCAACACATTGTAAAAACAATCCTTGCAATATGTGATATTTCCGTCAGCTGTGCTACATAAAATATTTTTGACAGCTGTCAAACTATATACGAAACAACAATTTTGTCAGATTTGAGAGATGTATGTATTAAAATAATTTTGACAGCTGTCAGATTATAAAAAGTGTTAATTTACCATAGTATTGACAGTTGTAACTGTAAATATGCAATCGACACAATGCAGCTATGCTACTTGAAATGTTTTTGACAGCTGTCAAATTATAAATAGGTGATAAAAGTTGTTCTTACAGCTGTCACATTTTAAAAGCCAGCGTTCAACGTCGTTCTAGCAGTTGAGCTTTTTGAAATGTTTCAGGCAACTTGTCACAAACAATAAGATTATATTTTGACAACTGCCACATTATTTTAAAAAAAATGTTATATTTTCGCGTAGTTAGCCAGGCTGACAGCTGTCAAACTAACTGTCAAACTGTATATCGTATTACGAAAAGTAAAGTTCCAGATAGTGTTTGAAATATTTCTGACAACTTGTCAAGTTTAAAGAAAATGTCAATTTTGCACAATATTGACAGTTATAACTTTAAAAATGCAACCAACACATTGTAAAAACAATCCTTGCAATATGTGATATTTCCGTCGGCTGTGCTACTTAAAATATTTTTGACAGCTGTCAAACTACATACGAAACAATAATTTTGTCAAATTTGAGAGGTTCGTGTATTAAGATATTTTTGACAGGTGTCAAATTGTAAAGAGGTATGTTACTTTTCATAGTATGGGCAGTCATAACTTCCAAAATATTTCCGACAGCTGTCAAACTACGTACGAAACAACAATTTTGTCAGATTTGACAGATACATGTATTAAAATAATTTTGACAGCTGTCAGATTATAAAAAGTGTTAATTTATCAGATGATTGTTAGTTGTACAACCGATACATTATAAAAAGAATTGCTTCAATATATGGTATTTCCGTCAGCTATGCTACTTGCAATATTTTTGACAGCTGTCAAACTACATACGAAACAACAATGTTGTCAAATTTGACTCGTTCATGTATTAAAATATTTTTTAAATCTGTCATAGCTTCCAAAATATTTCTGACAGCTGTCACTTTATAAAATCTAGCGTTTCACAAAGTTTCAGCGGTTCAGTTTCTTGGAATATTTCTGGCAAATGTCACAATATTTCTGACAGCAATAAAACTATAAATCATGTTAAATTTTTCCTAGCTCTGACAGTTTAAATTCCCGAAAAACTTCTGACAACTATCGCATTGTGAAGAACAATCGTTTCATATATATTTTTTTATTATTTCATATATTTCTGACAGCTGTCAGATAGTAAAAGCTAACGTTTTGAAATATTTCAGGCAACTGTCACATTTTCTGAGATTTGATTTGACAACTGCCGAATTATAAAAAAAAGTATTATATGTTTCAAAAGTAATGACAATTATGACTAAAACAAAAAATAACTTTTGACAGCCAACACGTTATAAGCTAGCGTTTAGTGCATTTACCCCAGTTGAACTGTTTGCAATATACCTGACAAATATACCTGTCAAACTATATATGAAATAACAATTTTATGAGATTTGAGAGGTGCAGGTATTAAAATATTTCTGACAACTGTCAAATTATAAACATATTCTGAGTTGGTCCGAATTATAAAAAAGTTTATCTCCGATGAAGTTCCAGCTAATTGAGCTCCTTAGAACGTTTCTGACAACTGTCAAACTATATATAAAACAGTAATTTTTTCGAATTTGATCGATGCAGCTATTAAAATGATTCTAAGAAATGTCAAATCAAAACGAAATGTCCTACTTTTCATAATATTGACAATCATAGCATCCAAAATACTTTTGACAGGTGTCACTTTATAAAATCTAGCGTTTGACAGTTATATGTGTGTTGTGATTGTATATTGTTAACTACAACCATTCCCTGGTTTCTAGCGTGCGAAGCTCACAACTATTAGTAATTTGGCATTGTTTTATTAATTAAAGGTATCCTGCAGGTATTGTATGTCTTTTATCTAGCGTACGTGATACATATGACGTATTTATGTCCAGATATAACGATCCTGGGACATTTATACGAGTAACAATACATCCCCATCTACGGTTACAGTAACTATAGAAGCCAATGCACACTGATGTAATTGAATTGTTTGTGTTTAAAAAGACCAAAACCGATTCGACTCGAATTTCCATTATACACGCCTACCGGCCTAGCACACCATATCCATAATTCAGCCCAGCGATAAAATCTATCCTATCTGCGTACGATATCTTAATCGCTCGCGTACCTACAGTTGGGTATTCGTCCGCAGCGCTGGCTAGCAGTTGAAATAGTTTTGATTTATGCGATAATATTTAACCGATTTTCCGATGAACTGTCAGATAATCTTTCACGCTAGTTATAGAGACGTGTACGCCTAGTGAGCCCATTCAACAACTAAATTTATATCGCTCCGAATATAATGAAGAGTGCGCCGTTGTATATCAAAATTTTCGTAATTTCCACAATGCGGCTCAGTTAGTAGGATAGCAAAATTTAACATCTATTTTATACATTTCATTCCAAGGACATCATGTCGGAGATACAGTTTCTAACTTTATTCGCCCGGCGTAACCTTCGTAGAAAGTTTAAATCTTATGAAAAATTGCTTTCCGATTTCCATTCACACATATTTCAACACGTTTCCTTCGAATCCATGCCAACACATATCCAGTCATGGGTCAGAAGGGGATCCTAGATGTGAACATGTGCTGTCTTCAAACCAGGTCCTCCTCCCCCGCACTCGTCCCCTCGTAAAGGGCCTCTCAACATTTGACAGAGTTGAGTTGATTGATCGATACGCGAATATAAATGTTCCTTTAAAAAGGTTCCTGCTTATGTACAGCCTTGGATCTATCTATAATACATAGCCCGTATACGAGAATTTTTCGTTTCTTTTCTGTCCTTTCGGACAGGTTTATATCCCTGAAAGGCTAAAGGATAGATGTATTAGTTCTTCGTGACGGTCGATTTTAAACGCATATAAAACAAATTGATGTGATTGTTAACGAAAACGAAAGTTTGATAAATATAAAACGGAAATCATCTCGTGATAATATTAGAATGCGTAGAAGTGCCTTTTCTCAAATTGCAGATACCAATATAAAAATAGCTTGTCCTCTCTTTCTATGTTAAAAGAAATCTAATCGGACTAATTTATTGTCTAAGAAGGCTTTGAAAAGAACACAGCTACAACTAAGCAAGACATGATCTTCTTTTTGTAGAGCATGAAATTTACTACAAGAAAGTTCAGAAGGCCACAAACACATTTGTTCCACGCCACGACTTAATACGTTAACCCACGCCCCAAATTAAGGACTATCATTAAAAAAAAACTACCATAATTGAAATGGTGCTGTTGCAGACAGTTTTGTATAAAATTTCATGCTCCATAAGAAATAAAACTGACAATTCTTTCGCTGTCTTGCAAGATTAAAGCTGCCTTGCCGAAAAAAAACAAAGACGTCATGAAACTACATCTAATGCTCCTGTTTTTTGAGAACACAGCTACACCCAACACCTTTTTGGTAGAGCATAAAATTTTCTACAAAAAAGTTCAGGAGAGCACTATTCTACTGTTCCACACCACATCTTACAACGCTCCAAATTAACCAGTATTACTCGAAAACTACAATAGTTAGAATAGTGCTTTAGAATAGCTTTTTGTAACATGCTCTATAAAACAGATCTTAGAACTTTTTTAATATCTTGAACGGTTAGCAAGATATGATCTTGTTTGTAGAGTATGAAATTTTCTACAAAAAAGTTCAGGACACTATACTAACTACGCCTTAGAATAACAAGCGCTCTCGAGGATTTTTTTTTGTAGAAAATGTCATGCTCTATAAGAAATGAAACTCTGACAATTCTTTCGCTGTCTTGCAAGATTAAAGCTGCCTTGCCGAAAAAAGCAAAGACGTCATGAAACTACATCTAATGCTCCTGTTTTTTGAGAACACAGCTACACCCAACCCTTTTTTGTAGAGCATGAAATTTTCTACAAAAAAGTTCGGGAGAGCATTATTCCACGCCACATCTTACAACGCTCCAAATTAACCACTAATACTCGAAAACTACAATAGTTAGAATAGTGCTCTAGAATAGTATTTTGTAGAAGATGTCATGCTCTATAAAACAGATCTTAGAATTTTTTTAATATCTTGAACGGTTAGCAAGGTATGATCTTGTTTGTAGAGTATGAAATTTTCTGCAAAAAAGTTCAGGACACTATACTAACTACGCCTTAGAATAACAAGCGCTCTCCAGGATTTTTTTGTAGAAAATGTCATGCTCTATAAAAAAAGATCAAGACATTTTGCGTGGTTAAAACTGCGCTGCCGAAAAAAGGAAATACATATGTACGTCATGAGAAACAGAAGAAGAAATTCTAGAGTATAAAATTTTCTACAAAAAAGTTCCAGAAGCTAGAAATACACTTGTTCCACTTATGCATATCTTATTTACTTATCCGACGCCCCACATTAACAAGTATTAGTCGAAAACTATAATGGTTAGGACAGCCATCCCCCTCCCCCGCCCCCTGTAGAAGATTTCATGCTCTATAAAAAATATTTTAAAGATTATAGATGTTATCATGAAAAAACAGAAAATTTCGTGACATATTTACTTCTGAAAGCTGACGCAGCCTTAATGACGCAATATATCGAAAAATTTATAAGACCTCTTTGATAGAGCATGAAATTTTCTACAAAAAAGTTCAGGACTATAATTTTCGAATAAAATTTTATATACTAGGCCAGGCCTTACTACGTTGCCTCTCGCCCTACATCAACGACTAGTACTCAAAAACTATAACACTTAGGATAGTACTCTCACGGACTTTTTTGTAGAAAATTTCATGCTCTACACAAAAGATCTTACAATATTTTTAATATCTTGCATGGTTAAATAGAAAACATATCACTAAATGAAACCTAATTTGCTCGTTTCTCGCGAACACAGCTAATAATCAAGCTAGATATAATCTTTTTTGTAGAGCATAAAATTTTCTACAAAAAAGTTCAAAACATTACTATTCTAATTACTATAATCTTAGAAAAAAGCTTTTCTATTGACGACCAGTAGTTAGGATAGTGCTCTCCCCGATTTCGAGCTCCATAAAAAAATCTTAAAAAATACGTAAATCGCGACAAACCTAAAGAAATTGCAGAGCATGAAATTTTCGTTTGTTTCAGGCCATATCTTATTTACTTATCCCACGTCCCACATTCAAAACTATTAGAATCAAAAACTATAATGGTTAAGACAGGGCCCTCCCAGATTTTTCTGTAGAAGATTTCATGCTCTATAAAAAAAACTCTGACAACACCCAACCCCTTTTTTGTAGAGCATTAAATTTTCTGCAAAAAAGTTCTACTGTTCCACGCCACATCTTACAACGCCCCAGATTAACAACTATTACTCGAAAACTACAAGAGATTGTAGAAGATATCATGCTCTATAAAACAGATCTTAGAATTTGTTAAATATCTTGCATGATTAAAGCTACTCTGCTGAAAAAATAATTTCTTTCGATCACAGCTAATTTCAAGCAAGATATGATCTCTTTTATAGAGCATGAAATTTTCTACAAAAAAGTTCTGAAAGCTAGAAACACACTTGTTTCACGCCACAGCTTACTTACTTATGCCACGTCCCACATTAACACAACTATTAGAATCGAAAACTATAATGGTTAGGACAGGGTCCTCTGGGATTTTTCTGTAGAAGATTTCATGCTCTATAAAAAATTGTTTTATAGAGCATGTTTCGTTAGCGCAGCTTTAATGGCGCAAGATATCGAAAAATTTATAGGACCTTTTTGATAGAGCATGAAATTTTCTACAAAAAAGTGTCAGACAGCACTATTTTAGCTATTACAGTTTTCAAGTAATAGTCCTTAACGTGGGGGTGGCATAACGTCGTAAGAGGTGGAGTGGAATGTGGTTCTTGCTTAATAGTCGTTAATGTGGGATGTGGGATGATGGCAAGACCCAGATGTAGACCCAAAGAATAGACAGGCCAAAATGTTAGTTAGTAGATGCAAAGTGATGCAGATGTGCAAAGAATGAAAACGGGCGACTGAGGATGTCAGATTGGTATAAAAGTTTTAATCGTGCAAGACAGCAAAAGAATTGTCAAAGTTTTTTTATAGAGCATGAAATCTTCTACAGAAAAATCTGGAAGGGACCTGTCTTAACCATTATAGTATGCGTAGAAGATTAAATAAATTATCAAAGCATACTCACCCTAGGCTACAACTTCATGCATTGATGAAATCCCTTTTCATCAATCCATGCAATCCCTTCAAAACCGCTTTCCCTAAATAAAATTTCCGATTTATTTACTACAATAGTGTATATTACCGACAAAAGGAGCACGATATTACATCAATCACCCACCCCCCAAAAAGTTAGGTTATTAAAATTCACAATACACCTCATATAAGTATCGAAGAAAAAAAAAGGTAGGTATGTGTATACTCACGATTAATCACCGTTCTTTAGCATCGCCCGCGAAATTTATTCCATTAAAGGCGTCACACGGTGAATTTATTTTAATAGGGTTATTTCGCATTATACGGAACCTGCCGACGCCCCTAAATGGAGATAAGTTTCCCATATTTTCAATAAATAAAACCTTAATCGACTAATAATAACTTTTTCGCGCTCGTAAAAAAAAGTCAACACAAGGAAAGTATGCTAATGCCATACGGATTTTCCTGTACTTTCTTCTTCCGGGAGGGTTGAAAATGAAAGCTCCTGAATATATATCTTGGACATACTATATATGCGTTAAGTCTCACTAAATTTTCTGCGCCTGAACCTTTTTTTATTGGTAAAGAAAGTTTGTTAGTAAAAGCAAAATGGCGTGGAACAGAGCCTATTATCATGTTTTGTCTTGTTCTTCTGCAATATCTTGTTTTTCATCTTTAATCAAGTACCAATCTGACACCCTTGGCTACTTTTTTTTTAATTCTTTTGCTCCTCAGGGGCTTCGAAAAGCCTTCCCACCTTTAAATTGATTCAGTTCTTGCTTAATTTAATGTCAAAGTTTAGAATGACTAGAACAGTCAACAGACAATATACTTAGGATGCCAGGAGAGGTTCTCTGCAAGATTCTGCTTTCTTATTAAAATTCGTGTCTGTTGGAGGTCCTGCAGGGATTCTTTTTGACACCTATACTGTTTCTTTTATATTTATGAAGAATACGGAGACCCACCTTGCAATTTTAGGCTGACGAGATAATGTATCTTGCACAGACTTCTTTTTGGTTTCACTTTTCAATAACTTCTGCATTCACTTCTGCCCTTAGCTTTCCATGTTTTTTACTAATTCGAATTGACAAATCGTCATGCCTCCTTAAAAAAAAATTTGAAACTCTAAAATCTAATCTAGGAGTAGAGTAGATTGCTGAGGCTTCATTGAGTCATCTCGTGATTTGATTTTTCAAGACATTCTTGGAGATAATCAGGATCTATAAGATCGAGTGCCAGATCGATGCTCCTTCCGCTGCTCTGTTCGAGAAGTTCGCTCTCTCTAAGAATCAAGGTCCTGATTTACTTGACATTCCTTCATCCCACCATCACCTATGACTCACCCTGGTCGAGTCTGGCCAAGACTCACCTAAAGAGATTAGAAACTCTCCAAAATAAGATCCTCAGGATGATCGTCGGGGCTCCATGGTTCGTCAGGAATACTCAACTCCGGGCGGACCTGGGAGTCCCTTCCCTCAAGGACCACATCTTGTCTCTTGACCCCGATAGACCACCGCCTATGGTGAGGATTAGAAGGGCTCTCGACATTGCTGCGGACCAGGACTAACTCAAGAAGGACTAACATCCACCAGCGCGAACTACCGCAAGCGTGACCACATCAGCAACTTTTATCATCAACAATTCAAGGCCTAAAGGGCCATATCAGAGATCAAAAGGCTTAAGGACCTCAACGTTCAACCTTAGAAAAGAAAAGTAGGTTCATAGAGATAATCAGGATCATAATTTCCGTTGGCCCTAAATCCAAATCATATTTTAGGACGTCTTCACCATTATAATCTGAAAATAGAAGGCGATTTTGACTACCTCAGAAGGTGAGGTTTCCTCCAGCGCGGCCTGGATGAAATTGAGGCCATATTGGGCAGGAAGATGGCGACTCAAGATAAATGGATCGAAATGTGCAGTTCGCTTCATCAAATTCTCAGACCACCCCACGACCATCTTCAAGTCGGGAATTAGCGTCTAATCCGGAGCCTCTCTGTTTTGTACTAGATAGTAGGCTCAGATTAAGTCACTATGCACATAGATAAGATTATAAATCCCTTTAACACTGCAAGATCATTTGTCAGACCATTTATTTGTGCCAAAACCTTCTACGTCTTCTGCCTTTAAGACTCAAACTTCTGATTTGATCTGACCATGTCTTCCTCCAATCAATGGAGGCCCTGATCATTGCCATGTGTCAAACTGCTGGCTTGAAGCGTGACCTTGATGTCCCCGTCTCTTCACCATCTCTACAACTAGGATTGAAGACCCTAACAAAAGCAGCAGGATTCACTAACCTCATCGTTGCTGACATCTCAGGACTACACCCAGACAGTTTCTCCCTTCTCCGCCCCCTCCACCACCCCTCTAGTAGTGACACGTGATAAGACAATTACTATTTGACCAACCTCACCACAATATCACAGTCACCATCTTAATTTTATACAACAAATCGTAGCTAAACCAGCTAACTAGGCCATGGAAGTGAAGATGGGGTTAGGAATTTTAAATTCTGTCTTAGAAAGAGAAATGTAGGACCATAGAAACTCGAATAAAGAAGGATAAGAGATAGGAGTACAATGCAAGAAATCTGGACTAGACTGGACAAACTTCTTAAACAAGCAGAGCCAGAACCTTCCTGTAGTAGCTTAGAAAGCAATCTTGTAATATTAATTTGATGCTTACTGGCCTTCTAACTGGTTATTGCCTTCTACAATATTGTGGTAAACTTCCTGAACAGGGCGATTCAAACGTTTAACGAAATTAAAACCTCGTCCCTTCGAAAAATTTTAAAATTGCAATGGTGGAGCATAGGCTTTCACGACCCTTATTCACTGCAATGACATGTTTGCTTCAGAGGATGACAGAATAATCATAACTTTTTTATCTTTATAACTAATTAGAACTTTAGATCGGACGACTCATTCTTTATCTTACACAATTATACTGATATCTCAAATATTGTCTGGGGAGGGATGAAGATATAACAAACTCTGCGAATGGTACAATAAAAAATCTAAATCTCGTCCAATTATTATATTAGGTTGATTGCATGAAAAGCCTTTTCACAGCCGGGGTGGCGCTAAGAACCAATAAAATCCTCCGGCATTACCTCACGGGCAATCAAAAAGTTATATTTCCTAAACGTGCTGGACTTCTAAGTCGGCACTGGGTGGTGGTGGTGGTGGGTGGTGGTGTTGGTAGTGTTGGGGGAAGAGAAAACGAGGACGAAGGCAATTATAACGGTCCATTTCCCCGTCTTTATTCATCGCGATCTTATTCTAATATTCTCATCTTCCTTTTATTTTCCTTTTTCCTTATCTGACTAACGGCTTACTTTGTCCGCGCATTATTTTCTATATATAAATCGTTCGTAAAATTCCTTTCTACTTTCGAAGTCGACTGGTTGGCAACGGCGGCAAACGGTTGAAAATTCATCTTTTTAAAATGAGCAGGCGATGAAGTGCCCCCTCTCTAGATGTAAATTTATTCGGAATTTTATGATAATAATGTTCCGAGCGGACTTTATCACCCATTACCGTTGAGGATCTACGAAAGTTTTTGGACGTCGTTAAACGTGGTGGTCATACGATCTTTTTCTCCTATTTTAAAACTCGATGGTATAAAATGCAATTTAGTAGCGCAGTCAATAGGATACAGAAACCTACTACCTAGATAAGATATTCATCTCAATTGAGAATCAAGTTCATTTTACTATGAATACTAAGACATCAATATAGCCGGGAGAATAATATAACTCTACCCTAGATTATTCAGACTAACTTCCAAACTAATTTCGCTTCTTCCTTTCATCCATAACTAGCAAATTCCATGCGGTTTCCGCTTAATATTGTATAGGTAACAATTTACGGTTAGGTAACGAGTTAAAACAGTACAGAACTGGTTACATTTAAATAGGTCGCTTTTCACATGAAACATCGAACTATTCCACTGTCCTTGTCTAAATCTTCAACTTTCTACCATGGAAACGTTTAAGTTAGAACACGTTAACTTGTCAAGTGAGAACAACACCAACTACTTTACTACTATGCGCCGTATACTGTCTATACAAAATAAAGTTTTGACGCAAACATTACACGACAAGATATTACACTTTGATATGAATCTCGCGAACAAAAGTTTAGACGAAGTATACTGCAATGAAAAAAAAACTATACTAAACAAAGATTAAGCTATTCATTCACTTACGTAATGGAATTATTGTCGTCTGTTTCTAGTGAGTTAGAAAGATTGATGAATGAAGAACGTACCTGAAACAAAAATAAATATTCGATATATTACATGTGGTAAATTGAAGTGACTTCTTAAGCTATATCGTTTGTTTGACAATCACAGCAACTCTCGCTGTATAGAGCCTGTGTGTGTGTCTAATGGTGTTCAAATGGCCTTGTGACAGCATTATATGACGTTTTATAATGCCACTATGCTTCCAACAGCGAATGGTGGATCGATCGGAATTCAATTCTCCGAGAACAACGTCACCGTCCTTTCGGAAAATTGAAACCCGATTCTTATCCTCCTAATGCGAAAAATTGGGCTACAAAACTGGACTATTTTTGAAAACTTTGCCACCCTGTATCTCAAAAGTTAAGACGTTTAGGTCATACGTTCATATGAAATTTTCTTTTCAAAATGGACCAAATAATAGAGTATTATACAATGTTTTGAAATTAGAAATGAAACCAACTCTTATGGGTACATTTCTGCAATAAATGAACTGGAAATGTTTACGTTTTATTCCAAAGTTTGGGTAAAATTGAATCATCTTCAGGTCCATTTTTATAAATAGAGACTTATTATTATTATTATATATTAAACTAGATTTTCAAATTTTTTGGTCCAAATTAATCGTCCAACAAAAGACCAGAATCTAGAATTCGGTAGTTGCTCAGAACGAAACTGATGAGGTAGAAGGGGGTGGAGACGGTTTCTCTCTTTGTTTTCTTTTAAGGTTAGAACTATTATTTCTCAAACCTTTATTTCATCTATGGTATGGTCTTTTGTGATCAGGTGTGGATTTGCACACTGGGAGAAAGCCAATCCAAATCCAATTAACGAATTCTTCGACTGAGAGGCCCCGTCTAAAATCCTTCTGATCAGTACCAGCGCATACTTAAGGGGAAATTGTAGGCCTTGATGGAAACAAACCAGAATGCTGCCACAATCATGTACCAGACTAGATTAATCATGATGCAGAACATTCAAACCCTTTATTTGAGAGATGCTGGCACTGGACCAGGTCAGGGCACTATAGGTTGTAAAGCTTTTTTAAGTTCAAAGAGCTTTTATAACATTGAGTTATATAAGATAGACCTCGATCGGAAAAATTTGAAAGCAATGTTATCTAAAGACCAACTTGGAATCGAGTGTTAAATACGCCAAAATTGGGGGGTCGTGGTATGTCAAAAGTAAAAAGCAATATAAAAAATTCAGGTCCCATAAGGGAACCTTGCGGAACGCCTGCACCTATAGGACCCCACAGTTCGCCGAACTTCTTATCTTGAAACTGCTTATTTCATAGGTGGAACAGGATCAAATCAGTTAGTTCCGGATTGATGCCAAATTCCTCATCAGGGTGATAATTACCTTCGTCATCAAACATGGCCGACCATACACTTTCTGCCAAATACAGATATGTTCAAAATTAAAATAGAACAGCCTGCATACCTACAATCCCAGCAAGATAAAGCTCATCAAACCTGTTTTCTTTAATTGTTTAGTAACAGAGGCTGAAAACGATGGCTTTGTTTCTGTACCAAAGAAGTGCAGACCATGCAAAAATGGTGCCCAATTCCAGCTTTTCGGCTTTCAAAGGCTCATCAGCATATCTGTGTGACAGGTGGCTAAACATTAGATGGTACTTCATCAAAAGACACGAATAAAAATACCACTGAAACCAGAGAATTGACAAAAAGATTGTGCCAACTCATGGCTCATGACTCCTAGATTACTGACGAGATCAAGGAGGTCTTATTGTCTAGTTTTGATCAATTCGATTACTACTACTTAGATCGTATAAAGAAACGTAGGTTCATAGAGATAATCAGGATCATAATTTCCGTTGGCCCTAAATCCAAATCATTTTTTGGGACGTCTTCACTATTATAATATGAAAATAAGAGGCGATTTTGACTACCTCAGAAGGAGAGATTTCCTCCAGCGCGACCTGGATGAAATTGAGGCAATATTGGGCAGGAAGATGGCAACTCAAGATAAATGGATCGAAATGTGCAGTTTGCTTCACCAAACGCCTCAGACCATCCCACGACCATCTTCAAGTCGGGAATTACCGTCTACTTTGGAGGCTCTCTGTGCTGCACTAGACAGTAGACTCAGATTAAGTCCACCCTTTAACACTACAAGATTACTTGTCAGTGCTAAAACCTTCTGTGTCTTCTGCCATTAAGACTCAAACTTCTGATTTGATCTGAAATTTTGTCTTCCTCCATCAATCCTCACGTACGAGGCCCTGTCATTGCCATGCGTCAAAATGCTGGCCTTGAACGTGACTTTGATATCCCCATCTCTTCGCCACTCTACAATCCAATTAGTATTGAAAACCCTAAAAAGAGTAGGAGCAGCATATCTGTGTGACAGGTGACTAAACATTAGATAATATTTCATCAAAAGACAAGAATAAAAAATACCACTGAAACCAGAGAATTGACAAAATGATTGTGCCAACTCATGGCTCATGACTCCCAGGTTACTGATGAGATCTAGGAGGTCTAATTGCCTATTTTTGATCACTTCGATTACCACTACTTAAATCGTTTTATTTGTTAATTCATAACACTTCAAAATACGAACAAAGTATTCAAAGCCATTATAAATGTATGTATACAAGCCTGAGAGATTTAAACACAAAAATCTTTCAACCACGAAAATCGTCGTTTATCATCGTGACAACTCCAGAGAATACCGTGCCAACTACCTTTATTTCGCGAATAATTTCGTAGACCTCCCTTTTAAAGATGAGAAAGTAGAACGAATACATTAGTACCCTTATCGTAAAATAAATTACCATAACGAAATTATTACGATACTGTTGAGCAACGCGATTCCAAAACGATGATAATGAATCAACGATAAACGTACGGCATTAATTTTGAAGCGTAACATTCCCCGAAACTAAACATTGCTCACCCGCCGCCAGGCAGGGCCTGCTGCCATAATTTCTGATCTCACATTTACATGGGAACCGGTAGCAAATTTTTATTTATGATTCCCGCGAGCATCGTAAAGCCGTTCAGCGACGTTCTCACTGTGTAAGCTCCACTCGCTATATTCCTAAACAGTTTACAAGCTACGCTGTATATCAATTGCTCGCTGTATTTTAACGGTAAATGTCTTTCCGTTCGTGTTTCTTATTTACGTAAGTTTTATGGTGTAATATCGGATTTTAGTACAGAAAGGGGGTAATATTCATTAATTTAGATTTACCTTTCTTGTTTACAAATCCAAGATAATTTTGAAACTAAAAAAAAGAATAATTCAAGCTAACGCAAATCGCCAATTTATATAAACGCAGATGAACTGTAATTCCTACGGTTCGATCGTTTGTGAATAGATGGCGTGTCCAATACAATGACAGTTCGGTATTCGAACCAATACTGCACATGCGTTTTTAAATGAAACTGCAACCAGAGCCTCATTTCCTAGAACAACCGGCTCCCCCTCTATTATATATTACAGAGCCGAGATTTGGACCCAGATAGACCTCCAAGCGGATTCCGGATGCGAAAGGAACAAGATACACGAATGTAGTTGCTGGACCCCAAAGAGGCACCCAGCTGCCGACCGACCGTTAGGTATGCGGCGTCACGGAAAATGCACACACTCCTCAGGACAAAGAGGCACGAAACCAGTTGCCCGCAAGAGACCGACACCTCGCGGAGAGGCCCGGCGAACCGGTGGGCTCCTGTCCCCCGTGCTACCCATGTTAGACAAGTTTTCTTGTCAACGTTGAACACTGTTGGAGACGCTTTAGCGAACTCCTACCTCACATCTAACCCCACGGGGCCTAGGCCTCCTTGCGGATGGCTACTATCGGCCAAGCGTCGGAAACGGAATCTGGCCATGAGGTACTACCAGCCCGCCCGTGAATTAAGCCTGAACTACGGGGACGGCCGGGCAAAAGCCCTACCCCAAAATGCCAACCGCGCCAACTCTTTCGCCCCTCCGACGATCAAGTATCCGCGGCAGCTACAGTGAAACCGTAGGGTCCCAGAATCACCGAGTTGTTTTAGGATGAAACCGAAGGTTTCCCCAACCAGACAACCAGCGGGCGGACTACTCCGACTTTTGTTCTCCCCTACTATCTTCGCCAAATTCTCTCGCCACGTCCGTTTCCCTGAGTGTGGCCACCAAGGATGGGATAGTGCAGCTGCAGAGTTCTCTGGGTAAGCGCCGTAGGGTGCCTCACTTACCCACCGTATATTCCGACGGTTAGCGGCCGGACACCGGAGCGTATGCCCATGCCTACGCCCAAGCATCCTCCCCTATATACGAAGTCTACTCCCGCCACGCCCGTTGCTCTGGAACTATGAGACCAGGGATTGGGTAGTGCAGCCGCAGAGTTTTAAGGGTCGGCGTTCACCCTGAACGCGTCGGGGGACAAGATACAGTGGGCTAATAAATAATTGAGTTTCAAACAGTTTCAAACTCCTCTGTACATAGTATAACTGCTACTATCAATCAGCACACTAGTCCTTCCACTTCTTTCGATAAGCATACGTTATCAATTATAAGTCCAGAAAGTGTTAGGCCCTTTCCCAAAGCAGAACCAAGAAAGTTATCAGGAAGAGGAAGGAAGAATGGTTCTTCAAGGATCCTAACTGATATTCCAGATGAAGAAAGTATAGAGAAAGATTTTCTGGAAAAGGAAATAAAACGTAAACTGAAACTGGAAGTAGCAAATAAGAGAAAACAAATATACAGGCAAATATGATGCTGAAAATCTTAAATTGTCTGACCAAAACGAGTCTTTTGTAAAGGGAGATTATCTATTGGTTGCATTTCCAACGAAGAAATCAAGAAAAAAATTGCTGTAGGGAATATTTTTACTTATTCCCAGACTGAGTTCACTGTAAAATTTTTGAAGAAAAAGTAGAACAACTACTTTCTTTTATCCTCGTGACGAAGACATTGCTGATGTTGATGTGAATGATATTGAAATGAAATTGCCACAGTCTTATATTTGCTAAACATCAACTGAATTTGCTCAAATTTTGAGGTTAAGTAGATGAAGGTCTTCAAAGGAAAGTTGACTCTATCCTGCGGTGAGCTTCCTGGCGATTGAGGATCAGTAGGGAAAAATATGTAGCCATGAGATTCACCAAAAAGCATAGGCAGCTGCCGTTGGGGATTCCTGATCCTTCCTTGGAGTTCTACTAAGAAGTACTTGGATCAACAAGCTAACTAACTCACCAGGAACATCTTAAACCCCGCTCCTGGGCAGAGGAAGCAATCTAAACCTACGTAACAAATTATTGTTGTTAAAGCCGATTCTTTCTTACGGTTTGTTGGTCTAGGTCACCACATCGAAGACCAATTTAAATCGCAACCTAATTCATCAGCAACGCACAAATCCCAAGCCTTCAAGACTACCTGAAGACCACAGCAAGAATGACCTTGGAAAGAGCAAGATAGACTACAAACCTCTTGCTTTTGAGTGTCGTACAGCTTCAAGATTAGTCACCACCTAGAGTAAGACTTCGGCACCTACAAGATTTATTTTCTAGTCACCATCACCATTCCATCCCCGACCAAAACGTCATCAAACACTTTACCTTGATGAGAACAGATTTTCTTGGACGATCACTGGCATACCAATCCGACACCAAACAAAAAGATGCGGCTGTCTAGAACCCAAATAGTAACGATGTGCAGAATGAGCTTCAATCATGTTTCCACTCCAGCTCACCTTTTTAAAATTCATGTCAAAGGAAGTGGAGATTGTTTATGCGGCCTTTTTGGAGATACTTTTCGAATGTCCTTTGCACAAAAGAAGATCAGACCAACTAAATCAAGAGTTAGTAAAATCGAAGTTGATGACCCCAATAGATATTCCTTTAGTCTTAGCTAATTTATCTGAAGACAGGATACAAAGTCAACATCCCCAAATTAACCTTCCCTGCCCGGAAGAGATCTGTAACAAACCATCATTTAACCTAATATAAGTTGATCTTAGTAATAGTTTTTCCATGTTGAACTCCAAGTCGTTGTTTGAAAATAGGTTCCAGAAAGAGGTGGTGAACAACATCAAGGTTTTATTTCCCCCACTTATGTGTCTGGCTGGAATGGTGAACCCAGAAGCCTAGGAGAATTAAGAAGAAGAAGAAGATCACTGGCACACACCTCCGCAGGAAAAAAGAGCCAGACACTTGATGTTATTCACTCATAGATGTCGCTACGCGAAGAACTAATACTAATTTGACTAAACTCTATATTATAATATCTGTATTAATTTTCCGAATTTGTAATTGTGTTGAAACGTAGAACAACGAAACATGTAAATAAAATATCTGCTACAATTATTGCAATACACACATTTAATACCATGTTAAAATATTTAAAATTTATATTCGGACAACACGAACATCAACCCATTTATATTTACGGATAAATAATTTTCGGAAATATAAATATAAAACTACTCAATTACAGTCTGTTGACCAATATGTGCGTGTTTATTGTATTTAACCTGAACAAATAGCAGCAGAGAGGATTGTAACAGATTCGTTGTTTTGCACCTACACATAATATAAATGTACATATATACATATAATATTACATATTTTAAAAATAAATGATATCCAATCCAATTCCAAACAATATTACTTCTCTGATTACCATCTTTTACACAATATTTTTCAACTATATAAAAGCTGTGACAACCAACGAACTAAAACCTGGCAGTCGCAATTTCTAACCTCTCCGCCTCTTATAAGAGGTTACCTCTACCTTAATGTCGGATTAAAAGTTTAAATGGGTCGAGATTACGGATCGTGGCTGACTCTGGCAGTAGACAAACGGCCCTAGCGCAAGGAAGCGACCCCATATTTAGCATCCCTCCCGGAGGTTGATGGTTGGCGAAATCAAGTAGGTGGGAGTTAATTCGCGATGCCAAGCTAAGCATATACAGTGTCGGTGGTAAAATTTTAGACAAATAAGAGTAACACTATAGGCAACAATTTTTTTTATTTCTTTGTACAGTTTTACTTTCTCCTACAGTCGTCTTATGCCCGTAACTTTTTGAATGAAACACAGACTTGTCCAAAAAATAAGATTTGTCGAAGTCATCGAACTAGATACTAACAAACTAGAAGCTAAATCCGAAGAGTAGGACGGATGAGGGAGCCTAATTCATGGATTTTTGCCATGGAAACTGCACAACTCCGCTTGTGAAAAAAAATTTTTTTCTTGATCAAATGCTATCGTTCTTTTTCAAATCCTCATTAAATCAACCCAATAACTTGGCATAATATTCACCATTAATTGTTTTAGCCTATTGAAGGTAATTAATGTGGATTATACCACTTGCATTCAAAAAAAAAAAAAAAACAGTCGCCATGACTTTATTGGCTGACAAACCACCTTTAGCCTTCTTTGGCGCCAATTCACTCCGAGAAACCCACTGTTCTGACTGCTGATCATTCAAAATTGAAACCACTGAGCCATGTGATATGCCTACGACTTCCACAATCTTTCGCACTTTCAATCCCCGATCGGCCAACACCATATCGTGAATTTTTTAATTGTTTCGACTGGGTGTTCAGAACATTCAGCATCTTCCGTGCTTGTACGACCATAACGAAATTCAGTAAACCACCTTCTTGTCATTGAAATTTTTGATACAAACACGTTCCCTGTCCAATGAGCCATATATGGATCACATCTTGCGATGTTTATAAGTCCTATGACGTGTATTTGGCTCACACTTGCAACTATTTTCCTATTAATGTTAAAAATAGACTTATCACATTTATATGGCTAAATTGCCGGGCACTCTACACTACAACCAGCAAAATTGACGACCACAAAAGTGTGAGCTATATTTGGTACATATGATTTGAAATAAAAATCCTTTTGAGCTGATGATGCCACCATTTTAGCAACGACACAAATCTCATCGACACTCGGTGAAACAAAGTATGATGGAACAGGAAAGACGACTGGAACGAGATAGTCTTTTCGACTGTAACAGTTGGGACACATACCTATTACTTTCCAAGATCATTAGATCAAAAATAGTTGTTTTAAAAACATCAATCGCTTGAATCTCCTGACCATCGATTGCAATGGGTTGTTGTACCCCAGACACGAATGTAGTTTGCTGGACCCCAAACACTCCTCAGGACAAAGAGGCACGAAACCAGTTGCCCGCACGAGACCGACACCTCGCGGAGGGGCCCGGCGAATCGGTGGGCTCCTGTCCCCCGTGCTACCCATGTTAGACAAGCTTTTCTTGTCAACGTTGGACGGGTCACCGTTGGAGACGCTTTAGCGAACTCCTACCTCACATCTAACCCCACGGGGCCTAGGCCTCCTTGCGGATGGCTACTATCGGCCAAGCGTGGGAAACGGAATCTGGCCGTGAGGTACAACCAGCCCGCCCGTGAATTAAGCCTGAACTACGGGGACGACCGGGCAAAAGCCCTACCCCAAAATGCCAACCGCGCCAACTCTTTCGCCCCTCCGGCGATCAAGTACCCGCGGCAGTTACAGTGAAACCGTAGGGTCCCAGAATCACCAAGTTGTCTTAGGATGAAACCGAAGGTTTCCCCAACCAGACAACCAGCGGGCGGACTACTCCTCGGCGAACCGACTTTTATCCTCCCCTACTATCTTCGCCAAATTCTCGCGCCACGCCCGTTTCCCTGAGTGTGGCCACCAAGGATGGGGTAGTGCAGCTGCAGAGTTCTCTAGGTAAACGCCGCAGGGTGCCTCACTTACCCACCGTATATTCCGACGGTTAGCGGCCGGACACCGGAGCGTATGCCCATGCCTACGCCCAAGCATCCTCCCCTATATATGAAGTCTACTCCCGCCACGCCCGTTGCCCTGGAACTATGAAACCAGGGATTGGGTAGTGCAGCCGCAGAGTTTTAAGGGTCGACGCTATAGGGTAAACGCCGACCCGACCCCAGACAGAGAGTTGAAGAGTAACCGTGCAATATTCATAACTTCAGTAAACCAAATTGAATCGATTTTATCAACGTTTTCTTCAGTTCAGCTTCATTAATTTCACTATTATCGCTTTCCTGAGCAGACTTTTCACTACTTTCATCACTTCAAGATATATTTCCAGGAGAATAATGTGCGAATGTAAGGACCCATGTTACAGCCCAGTTCATGGTAACTTCTAAGGAGTTCATTAGCAATTGTTATGTTATTGTCAGAGTTTCCTAGAAAATTTTGGGTCACCCTCTGAAAAGCATTCCAAGCACCACGTTCCAAGTTTCGTTTAAAGTATTTTCAAAATTCAAAGGGACTGGAATCCTCGACCATCCTCATCCATTGCTTTGATGAAATTCTTCATCTTCAATCTTAATTTAATGTGCAATATTTTATCAGATTCCACTTATGACGTGCCTTATGAAATATATTCTTTTGTCCAGGAATGTACTGAGTAGTGATTGGCCAATCTTTAACAACGTAGTGGGAATTTCTCGATAATTGTAAGCCGAGTAGAACTGCTACAATTTTGAGGTTAGCGCTGATATGCCATTTGTACACTTTGTAATCAATTTTGCCGAGAAGACGAGTCATATTTTCGTAAGTTCCCTTCATACTGGACTGCCTAGCCAACTGGGATGTATAGATAAACGTTTCCTATACGAAGAAAGACAGCTTTCAAACTCAATTTCGATGTACCGATAAAAAGACGCCATTCTTCTGGGTTGTGTTGATGACTTGGATGATGTCAGCATCAAATCATCGACATTATTGCAGAATTGCAATTCTTCGATTGAAAGATACTATAATACAAAGAAATGGTTCAAATGAAAAGATTATAAATTATGGAGTACCTCAAGGTCCCAAATTAGCACCAATTTCTTTTCTTTTGCAGACTTCTCTTTTGTATAATAACAGGAAATAAATTATTATTATTATTATTATTATTATGACAGTTCTTTCTGGCGATTAGGATACACAGAAATATGTGTGTCCTTAAGAGCTTCCATCCTTCAAGTCCAGATCCTAGTATTTCTGCTTAAATTTTGGACAAGTTCAGATCTCGAATAAGATCATTTAATTCTGATTGATTTACTAAGTAAGGTCCGTCCTCTAGAGATGACTGGTCGATAATAAGTTGGAAGCTGCATCTTCTCCACTTGAAACACCTATAGGTCTAGGTACTGTCAAGGCTTCTGAATGAGGTACTGGACGAGTAACAGAAGACACACTAGCGCAACTGATCTTGTTCTTATTTTTGTTGGAGAACCAGAAAGTTTTCGTGCAGCAATCAGATAAATGATCCGTTTGTTCAGACCAAATCATAGGTCTTGTAAATGGCATAGAGCTGCTCTTACAGTTTGGCCAATCCTCCTCCCCCCCCTCCCCTCCCTCCACCCTCCCGTTCCCCGATCTCTCCCCTCCCACATCGTGCACAGCAAATGTAAGGAATCCATTCTTTGTCCTGATATTTAAAAGATGGTGTGGACTCTAATAAATTTCGAAATGCATCTGGTCTTGGCTTTTCTTTCGTATTCCGAATATCGGAAAGCCAACAGTGGACAGTTTTAGCATTCGCCCAGTATTAACACCATATTTACCAATTCTTCTGTAGTTAATAGAGTCATTTCTATTGAATCATTAATAATAAATCAAGAATAAATTACAAATAGAGAATTTAACGTTTTGACAGGGATGACAGTAACTGATTCACTTGATAGGCTTTGCAGCATCTTTAGTAAAATATTAATTTGATGAGTTTCTTTGATGACTTTAAATCTTTAAAAGTAACAAATCTCAAAAAATTACAATTTGCTTCAAAAGCGTAACATGTATGGCATTTTTGGAAAGCTGATAAAGTGCTCTTTAACATAGAAGGATAATATACAGGGTGTTCTATTTGAAAAAATGTAAGTCCAAATTGGATTTACAAAAGTCGATCAGAAGCTGTTGGGATTATTCCTAATTTCATTGGTTTCAGAGGAAAAATGGGTGTAGTTCAAACGTTGTGACGTAAGACACAGGCAAGGACATGTTCAGACATGTCCATTCAATGCTCGGCACTTTGAAATTCTGTAAAAATTGAATGTACTTTTTCAAAAGGCTGTTTACAAAAATTTCTCAAAATCCTGACGTGATGGAGCAAATTTAAAATTAGTTAGTTGGTGGTGGACATTGTAATTAAACTTGGCATCATCGCTAAATTTAATTCAATTCAAAAACCACAGGTTTAAACCCCATCTTTATAAATTCCACGCAATTTCCCTTAAAAAAAAAAAAAAAAAAAAAAAGACACAAAAAAACGAAGAAATTGAATTGAAACGATGAAGACTTGCGGACGACATTGTAACTTGTATTTCAGTCCAAGAGGGATTTCCCCCCAATTTTCTCGCAAGCCGGGGAGCATATCGAGAAAAGCCAACCGGAGAGTCACCTACTTAGGCGTTAGACGCAATCTTCGTGCACCCCTCAGATGGCCGCCTTAGAGGACTGTGATAGGCTACCGCAATATTACGTAGAGGAAATTGCTGGATTAATTAAGGTAGAGGCAACAATATTTCAAATGTTTCTGCGTTTCGCTCGAGGCGTTTTAGTAAAGTCGAAAGGGATGGAGGATGGAACTGAGGTCCTCTTCCGTCGAGGGTTGAAGTGGGAAAATTGAAGATTTCAAGTGTTTTTCATGAAGTCGTGGGTGGTTTATTAGATTTTAATCCGAATTAATAATAATGATGATTACGATTGTGATAAGAATTGTTAATTCGTACTATCTTTTTTAGTTCTTTGTTTCGTCATGCATTGATCCAACTTCAAGAACCACCTCGAACACTTCGGGAAATTAATTTTGAAACACATTTCATTTTAACTTAATGAGGTCTTTATGAGTGGATCATTACGAAGTTAATCGTTAATACTCCAGATCAAATCGGATGTTATTAATTATTGAGACGTCAATCCGAAATTAATACAGTTTAGGGGCGATCTCTTTCCCCGAAACAAGTCGTTACCGGCGGTTATTTTTTTATATTACATGAAATTAACCGAAGTGTGTGGTGCTCGTTATCTGACAGGGGAAAAACCGCCTGTATTAAATCACGTCCCAATCGTATTATATACGGGGAAAAAAAGGAGGTTAGAATGATCATTAATCGCGGATAAATTAATTCGACGAAAGAGAAAGTAAATCGTATTTTCCCTGATGATGGTATTTATTTAAAATCCGAATCTCCATAAAATTACCAAACATTATACTTTAAAATTGGACGGAAACTTTTGCAACGACGACATCGTTATGTAAGGGACGGTGGATGTCCTTTTTCTTTATTTCTTCGCCTTATACATTGACGTCGATAGCTTCGAAATCGCTACCAGCACCACAACAATGTACGAAAGGAAACCCGAGGATGGATGAAGGGAAGGAGGAAAGGAGTCGAGAAGGATGATAATAAGTTAAGGCAAAACAATGAACAGGGGTCTCTCCTTATACTAGTAGATGGTGGTTGTTAGGCTACCGCTACCACCAACGTATTATCCAGTTTCGAAATTAAATATCGAGCGAGATAGCGAAGAGAGATTCTCGTCGACTGCTTCTAACTCCTCGTTTGCGGGAGTTGCGAAAAGGCAGGACTTCATGAAAGAAATTGAATTTCTTAATTTCTTCCGTTATTGTTGTCGTAATTACTTTCCAACGGGATATAGTAGAAGGAAGACCGGAGGGTTCTTTCACACAGGGTCGGTGTCGGTTCACTGGGTGGGTCTACTCTAAGTAGTAGTAAGTTTTCTCTTCCTTATCGTGCTTGCTCTTTTTTTCCGAAATTTCCTCGCAATCAAATAAAGTTCTAAAACTATAAATATAAGATCACTACACAAATTAATTTTACATTTTTTATGGGCTCCCTTCACCAACAATAGTTCCTGGTTGGTTTTGAGAGATGATGATGCAAGACTTTTTTGGAAACTCTACTTCTAACTCTAACTTCTACACCCAAAGGTGCCAAATTATTTTAAAAAATTTACTACCTAATTACTCGTTCATGATTCTAATATTCTTGGAACAAACCTTCCTGAAGTCCCAAAGCACAATTCCATCTAATTTCTTAAAAATTTGATGACAACTGCATTGCTGCACTTAACAAAGTTATTTTTCTTACGTCCACTTCAATTAGGGTTACCATTCGACATGTCCTATTTTTGAAGTGTTATTTTTTGTCACAAGAACACGTAAGTGGAGTGCTGGACCCCAAAAGGGGCACCCAGCTGCCGACCGACCGTTAGGTATGCGGCGTCACACTCCTCAGGACAAAGAGGTACGAAACCAGTTGCCCGCACGAGACCGACACCTCGCGGAGAGGCCCGGCGAACCGGTGGGCTCCTCTCCCCCGTGCTACCCATGTTAGACAAGTTTTCTTGTCAACGTTGGACGGGTCACCGTTGGAGACGCTTTAGCGAACTCCTACCTCACATCTAACCCCACAGAGCCTAGGCCTCCTTGCGGATGGCTACTATCGGCCAAGCGTGGGAAACGGAATCTGGCCGTGAGGTATAACCAGCCCGCCCGTGAATTAAGCCTGAACTACGGGGACGGACGGGCAAAAGCCCTACCCCAAAAAGTTACAAGAACAGTACACAATATTCAAAGTTACAAAAATTTGATTTCATGGTTGGAGTCGGCCGAGCCTTCGGAACAAGAAATAGTCACTTGGGGCTAAATCCGAAGAAGAGAGGGTAAGGGAATCTAATTCATGGACTTTCGCCATGGAAACTGCACATGTGTGGACCCTTGCGTTGGCCTGGTTGAAAAGAATTTTTTCTTGACCAAATCTGGTCGTTGTTTTTTCAGATCCTCATTAAATCGACCCAATAAGGAACGAGATAGTCTTTTCGAGTATAACAGTTGTGACGCAAACCTATTGGTTTCCAAGATCATTAGATCAAAAATACTTTAATTATCGTTTTAAAAACATCAATCGGTTGAATCTTCTGACCATCGATTGCGATAAACAATTGCTATGTAATTGCCAGATTTTGTATTTCCTAGAAAAGTTTGGGCCACACTCTTAAAAGCATTCCAAGCTCCACGTTCCAAGTCATTTAAAGTCTCTTCAAATTGTGGATCTTGTTGTAGAGGTTTAATTTGGGGTCCTGGTTACAAAAATTTCCTCTTTAAGTTTTGCTGAAGAAATATTGGGAAATTTGTGTTGAAGATAGTGGAATCCACGACCATCCTTATCCATTGCTTTGAAGAAATTCTTCATCTTCAATCTTAATTTGATGTGAAGTAGCCTCTTCATAGTGCCTTATAAAGTATATTATTTTGTCCAGGAATATACTGAGCCCTAACTGGCTAAAGCTTTAACAACGTAGCGGGAATTTCTCGATCAATTGTCCCACTCACGAAAGAAGCAGCAGCGCTTTGTGTAATACAGTTGTACCATTTATGGATTTATGGATGAATAAACATTTCTTATGTGAAGAAAGACAGCTTTCAAACTCAATTTCGAAGCATCGATAAAAAGTCGCCATTCTTCTGGGTTGTGTTGATGACCTTGATGATGTCAGCATCAAATCTAGTCCGGTCAATTTAGGCATAAAAGTAGTGATCAAGTAAGAAAAATTCCGACAGAGCCAAATTTTGGTGGAGACCTTGGGTTTACCATTAAAAATAAAAATTTAAAAGTCCCCATCAATCCCATGTTGTGCTAAGAAAGTTATTCGGGGTCAAAAATCAAAATTTCAGGTTTTTTGGGTTTTTCTCGAAAACGGTAAGGTTTATCAAAGAAATTCCTCAGACCAATGTTGTAGATCTTAATCTTCTCTACAAAAAAGGTCCTTATAATTTTTTCTCTAAGTATCACCCTTCCTGAGATATCGCAATTGAGAATCTCCTCTACCCGCATGGCCTTGAATAACATCTGGCTCTGAAAAATATGTTAAGTATTTACGTAGACATTATGGTCATACAGTGACAGTAGTATTTGATAGCTATAGTGACACAACAAGGAATATTAAAGCTGCAGAACAACGTCGAAATTTTACTTCTAACTCTGACTTCTACACGCAAAGGTGCCAAATTATTTTAAAAAATTTACTACCTAATTAATCGTTCATGATTCTAATATTCTTGGAACGAACTTTCCTGAAGTCCCGAAGCACAATTAGATCTAATTTCTTAAAAATTTGATGACAACTGCATTGCTGCACTTAACAAAGTTGTTGTTCTTACGTCCACTTCAATTAGGGTTACCATTCGACATGTCCTATTTTTGAAGTGTTATTTTTTGTCCACCATATATTTAAGTATTTTCTCAAAACATACAAGAACAGTACACAATATTCAAAGTTACAAAAATTCAATCTGAAGTATATTGTCCTGAATGCAAGACCAGTTTTTTGACTTCATTTTTCAAACAAGTGAACACGATAACCGAAGATCAAGAGTGAATGCAGCAGAGGGAACTCTAGATTTCAAACTTAATTAAAAAAAAAATTACCTGACTCGGAAATCGCAAATGTTGGCACCACATAGTGTTGAGTCTGTTACAGCTCAAGCAAAAAAATGTAACTTTAATGGCATAAGTACCGATGCAAGTACTTTTTCCAATTTTTTCTGTGCTAATACAATTCTTTGAGAAGAAACATGGACTCACTGTCAAGATTATAGAGATCAGCAATCTTAATGATGAAAAATCAGAAACAATTGTAAATTATTTAACTGAAGTACTCCAAAAATACAATTTCTGTGATAATTGTGTTGCTTTGCAGGTGATAACTATAACACAAATTTTGGAGGGGCGAAAAGGACTTGTAAAAAAAATGTGTTTTCAGGTTTAAAACAAATCGTTAACAGCAATATTATTGGCGTAGGTTGGTCCGCTCATGTACTTAATAACTGTATACAAAATAGCACTGACTCTTTGCCTGTCGATGTTGAGTCTCTAGTTTTGAAAATTTACAATCATTTTTCTATGTACACCATACGAACCGAATCATTAAAAAGTTTTTGCGAACTCGCCGATGTAGAATATAAAAAACTTCTATTTCTTGTAAAAAAAAATTGGCAGTTCGCAAAAATATTAAACTTATGCAGATTATTAGGTACCTACATATTTAATTCTTACTTTGCAAATATTTCTTATGTGCAATTAGGCTTAGGTTTATATTATACATATACATATACATATGTATGTATTTTTTTATTAAGACGAAAAATTGTAGAGTTTGTTTTTTTGTATTTTCCTTTTATTTTTCATATATTTAACACAAATTAGAAGTTAGTCGATAAACAAATATCTAAACATTACGTTGACAAAAGTTCGCTTTTTATTGTCCTCTTTTAGCCCGGTTGAAATATGGTTTTGTCCTCTTTTAGCCCGGCTATTCAATCAAAGTTAAAGTTTTTGAATGTTGAAATACCTCGCCCATCTCAAAGTGATATCCCAGATGGAAAGATTTTAGATGTCTTTTGTTAGAAGATACGAATAATGAAACGTTCAGGAAAACATAAATTATCAAATTTATATTCGACTGCATCATAGTTGCCTGTGAGCTACTTTACCGTCCATAAAGTGTCACTTTAAAGTACTAGTACTTAATAACTGAAAAATGGACTGTTATGTCAGTGTCAAATACATGTCAAAATAAACTCATTGATGTACATCAAATAATAGAGCAAAGTTCCCAGATATGAATCCCATCGAAAATTTATGCGGTAGCATTGGTAATCGATGGGATGATTTCCGCGGTGATGATCAACTGCGAACTGCCGTCCAACTGTATGAACATGCGACTAGAATTTGGGAGCATTACAGAACTACAAGAATCTGCGAGAATCTCGTGAATTCAATGCCGAGAAGATTGAGAGACACCATATCCAACAATGGTTTTTGGACCAAATATTAAGTGCTTTCCCTATATTAGCTGTTTCCTTTTTTTTAAGTTTTGTAGACCTTCTTTTGGAAATATTTCTTTTTTTTCTTTCTTTTTGTAAATAGTTCTGTTTCTTCATAATTGTATTTCGAATTTTTTTCTAATAAATCCTTCTTGAGTTACAATTATTGTTTTTCTTTACTTTCTATGCGTCAATGCTTATCGAGTATGTTACGGGCTGTATTATTACTTTTGTATCATTTTTATTGTAATCGCTTTTATTAATATAATCTTTTAACTTAAGAATAAATTTAATATAAAAAATAGAATTCTGTGTAACTTTAACACATTTGGATGACTAAAATAATTTCTATTTATCTCATGCGCATCACAAATATATCACCGCAAGGACTGACACTATTTCGCATTTCCAATAAAAGTATATACCGCACTATTTATTATACCTGTGTGAGTGCATTACGATCTCGTAAAATAAGGATGACCATTTCGTCAAATATGTGGGAACTTATGCCTTATCTAAAACAAACACGTAACGGAGAATAGATGGATTGTATCACAGGTATATGCGGTGTTTCTCTCTCAAGCGCTTCTTTCTTTCTGTCATACCCACTGTTATTATAGTCGCTATTTATTAAATTTTCAAATGTTAAGTAAACCTTTCAACTAGCTATGTTCCACGCGGTAATTACATACATTTGACTGTGAGTAAAAAAAAATAATAATAAAGAACACCGCATCATGAAAAAAATAGTCTAAGATAATTACTACATTACGCATCACTTCTATATGACCTTCTTGCGGTTTGCTAAATTGGCTGCCTAGCTCCTACGCCACCTCGATTCGCATTTAAAAAGTTATATAGTGTACACCATTAACTTAGATTCATTAAGTGAAAGTGAGACTCCAGGGGTGGTATTTATAGTTCATGCTTGAGGTTGTGCCGATGCTTGAGTACGCGATGTTGTACAATACTCAAATATCTCAGAAATTAACAATTTTAGATATATAGGGGATAGTTATGGTATGTTTAATCGAAATTTGAATTAATATATAGTGTGTCTCATTTAAGAAAATGTACGTTTGATTCACCCTAGTCATACGAAACACCCCGTATATATGAAAATAATTTTAAAATATGTAGCTTAAGACTGTCTACGTTTTGTGATATCTTTAATATTAATGGATATTGTTATGTCAAAATATTAAAATCGAATAAAATTAACAGGAAAACATATACAGGGTTAGTAAAAAGTCCCGGAACGGTCGAATAACTTAATATAAATGCATTTTATGCAATACAGTTTATATTTTTTTCACTTCCGGTTTGATCGGAAATACGTCCAACTTTTTTTTTAAACGGAACGCCCAGATCTTTTTAACACTTTTGAATACAAAATAAAAAACTACGTTCAGGAAGTATTAAGATGTTTATTTTTATTCACAAGAAAACAGTTAAAAAATTTAAAAAAGTGTCCTAATACAGAAAAATCAAGATACCTGTCTATTCAGGTTGCGATTACAATAATTGTTCAAAATGCTCTCCATTTACAATTCGACCAAAATGTAAACGGTCAGTAAAATTTCTTATTGAATTTTGTATTTGTTCTGGAGTGATGCGATTGGCTTCTTGAACTATTCTCTCTTCCAATTGTTCAAGATTATGGGGACGATTTTTGTACACTTGACATTTCAAGTGACCCCAAAAGAAAAATCTAATGGCGAGAGATCTGGCGAACGTGCTGGCCATTCGATTGCTCCTCTACGTCCGATCCAACGTTCCGGAAAAATTTCATTCAAATAATCGCGGATATTATGGGCAAAATGGGGGGGGGGAGCTCCATCTTGTTGAAACCAAAAATGTGCATTAGGGTGATCACCTATGTTTGCATTTGGAAAGGGGGCCGCAAGTGCTGGAACAACCTCATTTCGCAATAAATTGAAGTAGACGTTGCAAGTTAAATTTCCTCTTATAAAAAATGGTCCTACGATGTTGTTTCCAACAAGACCAGCCCAGACATTCACCTTTTGAGGACGCTGTGTATGGACTTCTTCAACCCAATGCGGATTTTCAATTGACCAGTAGCGACAATTATGTCTGTTCACAGTGCCGTTGAGACAAAACGTTGCCTCATCTGAAAAAATGATGTGATCTAAAACATTAGGCTGCTGCTCGATCAATTCCGTCATTGTTTCGCAAAAATGTAGTCTACGATCTGGATCATCTTCAGTTAACTCGTGGACGGGATACATTTTATAGGCATTCATCCTTGCTGATTTAAGAATCTTATGAGCAGATTTTTGAGAGATCTCATGAATTTGACCTAATTCTGTTGTGGACACGTGATGATTTTTCTTCCACTGTAAGTAACACATTCAAACTAGTTTCTTCATCTGTTGCTGTTAATGGACATCCCCTTCTAGGTAAATCCTTCACCTGACGAAAGACTTCAAACTTTTGAATTGTTCGGCATACCGTACTTTTACTAATGTGACGATCCGGATAAACAGTATTAAACAAAATACGAACCTCTTTAAAAGAACGTTGACGATCACCGTACCCACGCGGCATCATTAATATCTCAATTCGTTCTGATTCAGTAAGTTTTACTGCCATTTTCAAATGTGTCAATGTCTAAAATAAGTAAATTTATAGCGATGCAAAAGTTAAAACGCTTTTAAAATTGTCAAATGTCACGGCAAAAAGAATGCAAACACTAAACAACAACTTTTTTCAAAGGTACCTTGTTTTTTTCTTTTGTATTAGGACACTTTTTTAATTTTTTAACAGTTTTCTTGTGAATAAAAATAAACATCTTAATACTTCCTGAACGTAGTTTTTTATTTTGCATTCAAAAGTGTTCCGTTTAAAAAAAAAAGTTGGACGTATTGCCGATTAAACCGGAAGTGAAAAAAATATAAACTGTATTGCATAAAATGCATTTATATTAACTATACCCCCATACCAAATTTCAGAAATCATAATTTTTAAATAACAAAGTTATTCGATCGTTCCGGGACTTTTTACTAACGCTGTATTAAACACTTTACAAATAATGTTAAATCCCACCCTCTCTTACCTTAATATATGTATGTGTGTGATGTATATGTAAAATAAGTTACCCCAAGACGTCTTCTTTCTGACTCTGCTATTCAAATTTGAATCTGTCTCAACTTCAGGTCCTTTGAATCTTTATTTCTTTTCCTTTTCGTTCCTTGGAATCATTTCTTGTTTTTTCTTTTCTTTCTCCTTTTTTTTTCACTTTCCAATCTTTTCCAAAATCTTTCTTTTTTTATATTCTCCTATCTGTCGTTTCTCTTTTTCAATCAATCAATCAAATTTCTCTTTTTTTTTCTTTCTTCTTTTCTAAAAACACTTTTTCTTCGCCTAACTTTTCCGTCAACGTTTTCTTTTTTTCTTTTTCTGTTTTTCCTTAACCACCCTCTTTTTTTCAAAGTATTTCTCAATACCAGTAGCGGTGTGTATGTATGTATATTATATTGTAACTAATTTTGATTAACATCACACAAATAACATAACAATATATTGAGCTTTGACGCACTAATGTCTCACCCTGCATATGCATTTGTATATTGCAATGTTATTGTAAGAGTGACAAACTGCTGCTCTTTAGAATAAAGTATTGAGAGCGCAAGGTATTTCTCTATCTAATCGTGTCCGGATACCTTTGAAGGTCACTGTACAAACATAACAAAGCAAAAGTGAACAAACCCAACAATTGTCATTTATAAACAATGAAAACTAAATAGGAACACACATACAGTAATCGACAGGATTAACGTCAACGACTGTGTGTTCGTAACACATAGATAAAAAATCGGTAACACCAACACCACAACATGTAATTGATTAATTCAGGACACATGTTTCGAGGGCGAGATGATGACATCCCATTAACCGATCAAAACAACCACCCTAACCACTTATTATTAGTTTTGATTGCATAACCTGTAAATGTTTAATAGTTTTTTATAGACAATTAAATGATATATTGATTTATTTAATAAAATACAGGATGTTCCATAAGAAAAGTCAAAAACGAGTAAATTTAATTTTACGAGTTAAAATATTTCCTATTACTTTCATCATTCCTGTAATTTCACTGGCCCTGAATTTACAATCACCCTGTTATACAGCAGCAGTATGAGTAGTATACAGGGTGTTTCCTAATTGAATTATCAATATTTTAGGGGACGATTTTTTGGTCCATTTTAAAAAGAAAACTTCATATGAACGTACGGCCTAAACGTCTTAATTTTTGAGATACAGGGTGGTAAAGTTTTAAAAAATAAATAGTTTTCCATTAATTCCTGTAATACTACTTTAGATATTTTAATGAAATGTAGTATACGTGTACTATGTATCAAGAGGCATTATTGTGTGCACCACTTTTCTTTTCATTCCACCAGTGGCGTTCGTACCTACGAAATTTCAGCTACCTATTTTGACAGACGTTTAAATCATACGTTCGTATGAAGTTTTCTTTTTAAAATGGACCAAAAAATCGTCCCCTAAAATATTGACATTCAATTAGGAAACACCCTGTATACTGTATACATTATTCCCATCTGCTTGCAGGAAACGACTCCACTTCGTAATTTACACTTATTTCGAGAATGAATTGAGACAAACGTGTTTAGTACAACTTTGCAACGTCTCAGCTAAAGATGGCGAACCTCAATACCGATATTAGTAAAAATATCCTAGAATAATACATGACGAAATGAAACTTTTTGGGTTTGGTTTCAGTCGACCACCTGCTAATTTTAACAGCGGTAACAAGATGGGGATAATTCCGGTGTGTTTGCATTTTGCGAGAGACGTGCAAGACAATTAAGACAAGCATAACAAACTAAAAACATAAATTAACTTTATTTGCATTTAATTTGCACGTACATAGGATTCAGAAATCTCTCTGTCTACTATCCCCATCCCATGGCACATTTAAACTTTACAGTCATTATAAATGTTTGTCTAGCTGAAATAACTGTTGGATAAAGCTCGACATGTTTAACTTTTTACGTTTATTTCTACATTATTTGTCATGTTTATATACATATACGAAGGAGCGTTTTTATATTCGCGGAATGGGGGATAAGGGGTGGAAATAAAAAAACCAAATTATTTTTCTTTTTCAATATATTCACCTGCAAGACGGATACATTTTTCACATCTTTCAATTAATTTATTTATATCCTCATAAAAAAATGATTTCTCTTTATCTGCAAAATACGCCGAAACTGCCTCCTTGACTTCATCATCGGCAGTAAATTGTTTACCCCGCAGCTCTTTTTTCATTTTCGGAAACAGGTAATAATCACTCGGAGCCAGGTCTGGGTGATTCACAATTTCGAAGCCCACCTTATGCAGGGCAGCTAACGCAACGCGGCTCTTGTGGACGGACGCGTTGTCGTGCAAAAGCAGCACACCTTTCGTGAATTTTCCCCGTCTTTTCTCTTTAATAGCTTCTTTTAGTCGCTCTAATATTGAAGCGTAATATTCTCCGGTTATAGAAACACTTTTATCTTTATAATCAATCAACAATATTCCTTCCGAGTCCCAAAATACCGTTGCCATGAGTTTCCCAGCTGATTGTGACACTTTAAATTTCTTGGGAGGTGCTGTGCCCTTTTTATGCCACTGCATGGAGTCTTGTTTGGACTCAGGTTCATAATGATGAACCCAAGTTTCGTCTCCAGTAACAATTCGACTCAATACACCATCCTTGTCTTCATTACAGAGGTCCAAAAATGCACGCGAACACTCTACGCGCTGTTGTTACTTGGTTGGTTACTTGGTTTATGTTACTTGGTTGGCGATAGCTCAAAGACTAACTGTCTAATAGGAATGAAACTTCGTATTTATGCTAATTATGAGTCGCTGCACAGGCCACGCCCCCAATGCGCCTAATCACCCCCCTACAATCCGCTCATTCCGCGAATATAAAAACGCTCCCTCGTATATGAACTAAAACTAATATTTGAGGTTAGAATTTCTGAGTACTGAATTAAAATTCCTATAATACACACCGAACAAATTCAATTCAATTCAATTCAATGTATTTTTTGTTACTAGTCAACCTATTTCAAATTTGCGTTTCTAATTTAATTAAATACACGAGTATAGAACGAGCAAAAACAGATATGCTCTCAATGTAGCTCTACACAATTTCCCCCCAAAACAGAAAACGCTCGATATTAATTATATAACTCGGACAGTTTAGACAGTTGAAACTCCCTCGTATCGAACAAGCATTAAACAAATTTCGAAACTCATTAAAGGAATTCAAGGGAAACTTTGTCGTAAGTCCAGATCGTCTTTAGTAACAGGGAACAATTTCGAAGAAAAATAGAATTAAATCTACAAATATTGTAGTTTTACGAGGTTGCTTTTCTTTATCCTCCATCTCTTTCTCTCGTTCTTTTTTTATCCCCCCTAGTTTGTGCGTGTCTCTGTGTGACTGCTGTAAATTCATCTCGTCTAGAGTTTCTGCTCTGCTCCTACTCCTGCTCCTCCTCCTTTGTATCCGTGCTCTTTTTTCCTCTTTCTTTTCCACCCTAGTCGTATTGTGTCTGTGCAACGCGCCCTAAAGAAATACAGACCTTTTTAAACAACCCCCACGTTCAGTATTGATGTATTTTAAACTCTCTGGGCTTGTACATATATACAGTGTGTTTTTATTCCCTCTTTTTTTGTGTGTTATTGATTTATGGCTACATTGTAGAAAGAAAAATGGACGAGAATTTGTCGTTCAAAACGATTATTTTCATCAATTTCCAGCTTACCTCCTACAGCATTAAAAACCCTCAATTACAAACTTAAAATTTTGTTCTTTATGATTGGACCACCATTAACAAGCTTCTACTTAAGCAAAAGCTGTCTGAACTTCCTACGACACCCCAGCACCACCTTGGAATCGAACCTGACAGCTTGTAGTGCTCTGAAGGCAGCCGATCTATTTTTAGTACGATAGCCTCCTCTATAAAATATCCAGGTTTGGTATCAATTCCGATCTGGTCGGGACGATAGTCCAGTCCTACCTACATCTCTAGAAGAACTTTTTCATCAAATACCTTTACCACGTCTTGGCCTGGTTCGACAGGGTTTACATTTAAAACTCCTCAATTACAAACTTAAAATTTTGTTCTTTATGATTGGACCACCATTAACAAGCTTCTACTTAAGCAAAAGCTGTCCTACCACACCCCAGCACCACCTCGGAATCGAACCTGACAGCTTGTAGTGCTCTAAAGGCAGCCAATCTATTTTTAATACGATATCCAGGTTTGATATCAATTCCGATCTGGTCGGAACGATAATCCAGTCCTACCTACATCTCTAGAAGCACTTTTTTCATCAAATACCTTAACCACGTCTTGGCCTGGTTCGACAGGGTTCACTATTGGATTCAGAACTGTTTCTCTTACTCGCCAGTGACACCTCGGGCTCTCCAAGCAAGCGACTTGCGATGTCAGCTGACGATACCACTGTGTTCACCTCATCCAGGAACGATGCTCTTGTTTGTCGTCGTCTGCAAAGATTAGTAGATCAAATCAGCGAATTGACGCCTCGAAATTCGTGGCTTTTAGATTGTCTAGAAAAAGAAATTCACCCCCACCTAACATCTCTGTGGGTGGTGCGAAATTTCCTCCGTCTCATTATTTGGCATCGCCTTCTCTGATGCTGCTAGTTTTTTTTAAGTGCGAGGTCTGAGGTCTGTCTTGTACCTGCTCCTCTCCTGGCAAAGCAGCTTGAGTCTAAAACTCAAACTACTCTATTCTATTGTACAACGTTTCTCAGACTGATTCTCGTCGAGATGGTCCAATGCCTCCAAGTCTTAAACGCAGAGACTTAACCTTCTTCAGAACCGTGCGGCCACATGATTTGTCTCTATATCTACGCTGGCCAGATTCGTCTTAGAAATGACCCATCGATCTGAGCATCCTTTAACTCTTTCGAGTCGAATTTTTAATTTCTTTGCCCGGATTTTACGAACAATTTTTTTGGCGGAAATTCAATCAATTGGACAAAAAAAAACCGGTCTAAATTTTCTTTTTTCCATATTGGAAGCCATTTATCAATCAATTATCATCCTCTTTATCAAAGAGCGCCATTGCTTCATTTTCTAGCTCTTTTTGACTAAGATATCTTCGAGTCATCTGCAAATAATACAGCCTAATGGGACAAATATCACCCATGGAAAATGATTATTGGGACGTTTGTGTTCCACTCGACATCTAACTCTTCTAACACAAAAATTTGTAGCAATTGGTGAAATGGTTAATTCAACACCTTGGGGAGCTCAAACCTGGCAAATCTCCATCTCTACAGATAAATAAATTTCGCGATAAGACCGAACAGCTCAATTGAGAGTTTGAAGGGCTTAAGGATGCTCACTCCAACACTCCACCAAAAACGAGGACCTCATTTGATCTATTTTCATCCATCCAGTTGAAAATGCCCTGGATGCATTTTACCCTAGAAGATAGAAATGGAGGCTACTAAGCTGATGATGTCTTTGCCATTGGGTTCTCTATTTCTCCAAAATACAATGCCCGTATCGTTCAGTGTTTTCAAAGCATCCACACACCAGAGGAGATACCTTGCTTCGATTTGTGAACGAAGGCTTCTGCAGTCTCACTGTTGGATATCTCTGTATTGTATCCTCTAGTGAAACTAAAGACAAGCGAGATCTTGTCCACCCTTATGGGCAATGGTACCGTCTTTTCGATGTAATTGAAGACTTTTTTTGAAAAATCCTTTGCATACACTACATTTTGCATTTCTTGCAATGAAACTAATTTTGCTGTGATGATTACACAAACACAGTTCTCTCGTTGAGTTCCTTTTGATCTCGATTACTTCCTCCTGTCCTTCAAATTACAACTCTCCACCTAAATACTATAAAAGTTCCAAATTCGAATGAAGATCAAACAGATTCTGAACCAGTCACCTCGTTAATTGGCAAACCGAGAAATCTAACGTTAGAAGAGGATGACCGCTCGACCCTTCCCTTCAGTTGCAAACCTGTTGTGACCGGTTAGGAATTTAATACGTTATTGTATATACATTGTAGTCCGGGGACGGCGAATCGGGGAGGGAGTGACAGTAATGGTAGAAGGGATGTACATAGGAACGTTGATCCTTTTCCATTAAATATTAACAATTCAATTTTAGAGGCGGTCACACCTAAAATACTTCAATCTCCGGTCACCCCGACCAAACCGACCGGTTGTAGACCGTGCGGATCGGCCAACTTAATTTCGGAACGAGGGTTTACCGGATTCTGGGAACGGAGAATGCGAGAGGAGAGATACGAACGGCGAACAGGAAGGTTGCGCTGTAAATTGCGAAATGTGTCCCGGACCCGCCGGCTAAATTTAAAACAATTGATCGATTCTGCGTTTACATTTAATTCGCCTACTAGTTTGAATAGGTTTTGTGTTTACCGGCTTTACGATGAAGTACAAATCACCCAATAAATACCTGAAATTGATTCATTTGTTTAACTTGTCTTGAATTGGACATAGCTATGATACTTTCAGAGCATTGCAAGCTGGTACTAGGATGTCATAGAAAGAGCTCGTACAACTGGCGAAGCGTGACAGCATTACGTTGGGGTGGGTGTCGAGTCAATCTGGGATTAGAAGCAACAAAGGAAACAGCTGACATATTAGCAAGAGTTGCCAGCGAACGACCAATCACAGGTCCAGAAGCGACAGACACTCTTGAAGTTCGTCCAAAAGAAGAGGAAAGACTCTGTCTTTCTGAGCATGGACAAGCTGAAGGCTGAAGCTGCGAAGGAAACTCTAGTCCAACTCTAGTCACTTTAGACTTGATCGATGAGATGAAACCAGACCACGTTGCGGACTTTTATCATCACTGGGGTGCACCCAGGTCGAAAGGGCTAAAATGGCATGGGGACACAATAAGCCCTTCTGGCTGAGTTCCCTTTCCGGATAAATTCGCTCATGTAGACGGAAAAAAAATGAAAGATGACGTTCACAATTTGAAACACCAACTCTGTATCAACCCAGTGGGTGTGGTCGCAATGTTCATCGTCTCTAACCTCGAGCAACGCGGTAGAGGACATCGTGATGGTCTCGGATACGACTTCGATTTCTAATCTTAATTTGGAGCTCTTTATTACTGCTAAAATAGACCAAGCTGTAAAAAAACATCACAAGTACTAACTAAAATCGATTGTAATCGGGTCGATAGCCGCAGTGGTTAGGCGGCTGACTATTGTTGTGAGAGGACGATAGGTGCCGAGGTTCAATTCTCTGGTGGGACGGTGACATTTTTTCAGAGAGTTTAATCCCGGATCGACTTGTCATTCGCTGTTGGGAGCAAAGTGATTAACAGCGCGGCATCATAAAAGGCGATATGATGCTGTCACAAAGTCATTTAAAACACAACTTACACACACTAAACTACACCGCAAGAGTTGCAGTGATAGCCAGACAAGTAATACAGCTTACGGAATCACTGCAACTAAGCACCCACCACACATTAAAAAAAAACAGTGCAGAAATGCTTGTCCAAACCTTACAGCATCTCAACAGATGACTACACAGAAATTTCAGACTCGTATTCATTACAAGCGCACAGGCATTACATAGTGAGAACTCTATTGTTAAGAATCCGAAGCAGTTTTTGTTCTATGTTGGAGATAGGAGAGGAAGGAGTAGAATTCCTGGTAACATCCATTATTTTGGCAACTATACTTTACTCAGAGGAACCTCACGACATTGTCAACGGTTTTGCAGATTACTTCAGCAATATCTTTTGTCTACCTACTACCACGTATAAAACTGATCTCGATCAATCTAACTTTCCTCCAATTGACATACCATATATTTGTGAGGCTATCAGAAGATTGAGCGATAAGTTTACCTCAGGTGTTGAGCAAATACCTTCTTTCATTGTCAAGGACTGCAGTCATGTGGTTGCTGCACCATTATTAAAAATATTTAACATGTCTCTTTCTACGTCAACGTTCCCAGCTCTTTGGAAAGAAGTGAAGATTGTCCCTCTTCTGAAATCTGGTGATTCTTCAGATATCCTTAACTATCGTCCGATAGCTATTTTGAGCAATTTTGCTAAAGTATTTGAAATCTTGCTTTATGACAGGATTGCGACTTAAAACCATTATATCGCTAAACCAACATAGATTTATGCAAGGCAGATCCACTGTCTCAAATCTAACAACAGAAGACAAGTGGATGCAGTCTACACAGATTTCTCCAAAGCTTTCGATAGCGTTGATCATGCCATTCTACATTCGAAGTTGAGGGCCTTAAGTGTTGTTGACATCTGGTGTCCCACAGGGCTCCAACTTAGGTCCATCAGACAGTGAGAGAGAAATTGTAAAGCAGAGAAAGGTTGAGATACAGTCGACATTTCGAGAGAAAACCGGCTTGATTGTCGATGTGCCCAAAGCTGGATTCGGAAACTCCAATTGTAGGAACACCAGCAGGCCAATCCAGAGATGGCAGCTGAAATTACCGGTGTGGACTACAATCTCATAAAAAGGTTACAAGTAATTTTAGAGGTAATTTTGTTAAGTCGGCTTAACGTCGGCTTGGCATCCCATGACTCCTACCTTGCACAAGTTATTGATGCTAGGTGCAACGGTAATGGAAAAAACACTATTGCCTATTGGATTACTCTCCCGAGAAGCAGCAGAAGCGTGAAACAAGCATTTTCGTCTATACCGGATGAATTTCGCCAGGAAATTCTTCAGAGAGCAATGTAATTTAGATGTCCTGAATAGATTACTGCTCAGCTCTGATCCCCTAATTAGCAGTATCAGGCCGATACCAAAAGAAGCAATGCAAATGCTTATTTCTGCTGCCAAGGATGACGAAACTCTAGTCCATCTCTTTGCCCATTGCCCAGCAGTGGACAGGGAGAAGGAGACTTAATCGATGAAATAAATCCAAACCACATTCCCGACTTCTTTCTTCATTCGGATGCACCCAGGTCAAGAGGGCTAAAATAGCATGGGATCACAATAGGTCCTCCTAACCGAGTTGCCTTTCTAGATGTAGACAATACAAAAATTAAGACGACGTTCACAATTTCAAACACTCACCCTGTATAAAAACCCAATACAAACTAAGAAATTTTATTAACATTACTTGTCAACTACTACCACCCTTAAAATACACACTTAAGTAAATACGTTTGAGCATCCTTTTTATAGACGAACAATTATCGTCTCTTTCGTTTTACTGCTGCGCCTTTCTTTGGGTAATCACGTCTTTGTTTAGTAGCGCATAGTGGCTGTTATAAAACGAGATTTATTACAGTATAAAGAGATACCGAGTCAAAACAATTTCTTTTATAGATCTAGTGCAAGTTTTAATCTTACCTTACCTTTACATCAACAACAACAAAGCGCACACAAATCTTATTATACATTAAAAAGAAGAATGGAGAGTTGTGTTTGAAATAATAATCCTGTTGTCCTGTTGTAAAAATATCCTCTGTATTTACAAACATGTTCGATCCTACCAAAGAGGTATGGTGGTACATGCATTATCTAGTAGCACGCAGCGCAACTCTGCACATTATTACCCTGCAGCTGTTTATAAAACCTAGCAAGACCATCCCCTCTCTCCACCCTGTCTGCATTTTTCCATCAACCTACGTTCGACCGTCTGTATTCATCTTTGTCGCATCGTTGGGCGCCATCTGTAGGATTAAAACCTGTAACTTTCTATTTAGGTCATGACTACACAACTAACTGCAAGTAAAAAAAAAAATTTTTCTCCAATCCACGACGAGAAGTGGTGAAATTAACTCACGTTGAGCGCCAAATTTAAAATAAATTATATTAATATAATAATATACTCACGTTAACACTTTTCTTACATTAATAGCTCATAAACGTCCAGGAATATGAAGTGACCGCGGTAGGGCAACACGTTGGGGCCCAACACCATGACTGTCGTAAAGTGACAACAACGCACTCTGTTGGAAAATTCCTCGGGTAAACCGCGACCGAAAAACGTACTCTCTGCTCAGGGGTTAACGGCAGTAAAAGTAGCGTGGAATGACTTATGATGGCAGTTATTACCCACCACTTAATATTATAGAATATTAAGAATTTTTTTTGCGACCAAGGGAGGTGTTAGAATTAATTATAATGACGGATTTAAACGATGAAGGAGTATTTAAAAAATCCGTATAGCAGGGTTGTAAGGACTAAATTAAGTGTTTAAATGCTTTGATTGTGGAATTAATTTGTAAAGTAAATAGTATCTGGGAAATGGCGCCCGAGCAAGGACATCCACGAAAAACTAACCACACTTCCCCACAACCCCAAGGTAACAATAAACATCGGTATCACCTCACACCACAACTTTGATTAATTATTCGGGACACGTGTTTCGAAAACGCATGGGTTTTCATCATCAACCGAATACCGAATGAACGACGATTCGGTATTCGGTAAGCAAGGAAAGCGTGACTTGTTTACTGGCGACAAACATGACTGGTATTGAAAAATTAAAAATTTTCATGGTAGGAAAAAGTGCTAAACCACGATGGAAAGTTTTGCTCTTTATTGATAACTGTCCTGCACATCCCCAATTAAGTCACAAACTAAAAACAATAAAATTAGAATTCTTTCCATCGAACATGACATCCACACTTCAGCCTCTCGATCAAGGCACTATAAAATGTTTTAAGTACCATTAAAGACGCAGAATCTTGGAAAAAACTTTGGATAGTTTTGAAAACCATCATTCCATTGCTACAATCGATCCTCTTGATTGCATTAATATTGTCTAAAACAATCCAAAATTGTTTTAGACAAGCAGGTTTTGGTTAAGTTTCATGATGAAGAAGATGAAATGCCATTATCGGAACTGAAAGAAAAAATAATTACCGAGCAAAGCATCATCTCCAACCTCGCTGATGACTTCATCACCAACGAAACTCCTGCAGAAGACGAAAATCGCTTAAACACCCCCGATGGGGACGCGCCGCTTGTAGCTCCCTAAATCCGTTTTAGGGATGGATCAATTCCCATCAATATTTTTTCTACACCATTTCACAGATTTCTTTCCATAATTTCCTATTATTACTTTTTTTCTTCCAATTGTTAATTCCTGCCCTGCTCAAGTCTTCCAAAACTTCATTTAGCCATTTTGTCCGTGGTCTTCCCCTCCTTCTTCTTCCACTTGGGTCCCAAACCAGCATTTCTTTAATTCTTAAATCATCTGCTCTCCATACATGTCCAAGCCATCTTGTGTCCTTTGTCGTTTGATTAATTAATTTTCTCCCACTTTGACAGGTCCCAATATTCTTCCTCTCTACATTTCTTACGTCTTCCTCGCATTTTTTAGTTAAGCTCATTGTTTCTGCAACGTACATTAATACTGGACTAAATCATTATTCCCAGATATATGAATTTCTCCAGTCCCATTTTTTCTCCTTCTCTTATTATGTCTTCCATCACATTCGTCAATATTTGTTGCCTTTTAGCTATTACCACCATATCATCTGCATATGCATCTCCCTTGTTTGTTATGAACTCTTCCGTTTCTTCCTTTGCTCTTGCAGCTATCCTGGTCCTTTTCATTGTCATCCTTGTTAATCGTTTGAAACAATACAGTTTTTTTTTAATGTCACTAAGAAGTCAACGGATGATGTATTTGTTTTACTTGATAAAATAAAACAAATGTATGAGTCAGAATGCGTAGAAAAGACCTTACGTCAGAAGTTAATCACCGATTACACATTTTAAAAAATTCATACACATATATTATATTCTTATACTGCCAAAAATGTTTTTATTTTCTCTGCAATAAAACAACTAACTCAAAGTTTCTATAACTCGAAATAATTTTGCGATCCCTTAGAATTCGAATTACGGAGGTTCTACTGTATGTATAAACTGTCCCCCGAATGGGGGCCAAATCACCTCTAGTATGTATTGAACGTTGACGGGGTCGTGCAATTCGAACAAATATTACACCACCTACTCTTGATTTTTTTTTAACTTAAAGGCGTCATTATATTTATTGGCGCTCGAGCAGGGATAAGATTCCCTGTCAAATATATATTTTTTAAATTAAGAACTAATTATCCGTTCCATATTCTATATTAGAATATGGAATCGATAATTAGATTTACTGGAAGCAAGAAAAATCATTAGATAGTATCACTAACTGGCGCCCGAGCAGGGATGATATGTATTAAACTTCATTCTTTAAATTAAAAGCTAATTATCAATTTTATATTCCAACACTCTCTTATTCAAACGTGGACACCCAGTTCGGTATTGCATTATATTTGCTAAATAGACGCTTCCTTTGGGTGGTGTCGCTAGACAATGTCACATCTGCTCTTATTACAAATTATAAATGATACCGTTTAGAACAAAATAGCTTATTCGTTAGAATGAGAATTTTTGTGCCTGCTCGGGCGCCAGTTACCAGATACCAGACCAAGCTTGGAACCAAATTTAAAATCTGTTAATCTGATTTTGAATTTGATCTGAGCTGGTTTCGAATGCCTATTCGGTGTACTTTCTTCTAGGACCTCGAGATCTCGTTACTTTGCACATTCATTGATTTTCAGTCTCCACGTCAAAGCCTAGTTCAGTACCACGTCAAATCAAGATCAAACAAGGAACTGGTGGCGCAAACGGAGGAGATGTACGGAGGGGGGGTGAAAAGTGATCCTTGCAGGACACCGGCTTTCTTCGTCGGTAAAAAAAAACTACCTTTTCACGAAGATAACTTTTATCTAAATTTTGACAAGCTATGTTGCTATAATAAGAAGGAGAAGGAGATGTCGACTAGAATAGTCACCAGATTTGTTGGTCATAAATTTCTTTATCTTTCGGGGGAGAAGAGGTAACACGTGTCAAACACATATATTGGCCAGCATCAATTTTACGCCGATGTGAATCAGAAGCGAAAATCAAACTTTAAAACGGCTGTAACACATCCAAAAGTCGGTATAAAAGAAAAGGACGCCAAGGACTCTACTACTAACTTAGCGAACATCAACAGTATATGAGCGTGAAGCAATAAAAACCGAAAATTTCGCACTCAAAACTCCCATACTAAAAATGTTTCGCTCACATGCCGTAACATTAAGTTGATTAAACTTCAGCCATAAAGAGAGCAAACCTCGGATTTCACCGCCGTTCGGTCACCTTCATTCTACTTTCCATCGTAGGTACCTATTCTGCATAAGACGTCGCGAAGAATGCGACGACTTCGGGAAAATTCTAACCCTCTCTCCGGAGATGGTAAGAGGTTTATACGGCCGTAAATCAAACGGGGCATGTCGCTAGAGTACTAGGGATGGGGAGGAGGGGGGGAGAGGGAACGTGGAAGAAGTAGAAGGAAAATATTACGGTAAAGGGGGCGCAGCTATCCGATTTATAGGGCGACATTAAAAGTATTTCACGATTCACGATGACTATTCTTTCACGTTACATGTTGTCACCATATTCCCTGCATCATAATCTCTGATTTATGGACGGGATGGTCCTTTATATAGTCTAATGTTGCTCTGAGCCTTGTGCCATTGGCGTATTTTAAATTATTTTTTCCCCTGAGTGATATTCGAAAGCGAGGGTGGAAAGAAAACCGTTAGGGAAGTTCTCTTTAACTGTATATCAGGTGTTAATAAGAGGGAATTCGAGAATGAGGGTTAAAGTTAGAACGTTAGTTTTTACAAACTTTGTCACGTATGTGAACAACGTTTCGAATATTGAATAATGACGGTTTGAATTTAAAAAAGGAGCCTTGCTCGGGCGCCAATATCTATTGCAATGCTTTTGAGTTAAAAAAATCCAAGAACTGGTGTCTAATATCCATCCAAATTACACCACAAACATAAATTTTACCGTTAATAATCTTTATATTACCCATTTTACTTTGACCTGTTCGGGCGCCAGTTAATGTTAAGTAATAATGACAATTATAATTATTTAAGTGTAAAGTAAAACCCAACGTATAACAGTTAATAGGTACATATGTACATATAATGGTGATGAAATAAAAAATTTATAATCAGCTCTTAATATTTAAAAATAAAATTGAATACGTGTTTGATTGGTAATATCATCCCTGCTCGGGCGCCAGTAAATATAATTATGTCGTTAAGTTTAAAAAAAAACAGGAGTTGGTGGTCTGAATTGCACTACCGACTCATCAATGTTTAATACATACCAGCTGTGATCCAGTTTTGGTGTTTTTGGAGCCATACTTCGTTAATTCGACCTACTAGGGCGCCAGTTAATGATACTAACATAATAATGTGTTTCTCGGTGTTAGTAAAAGAATGTTAGAATATGAAATTAATAGTTAGGTTTTAATTTAATGTAAATCAGATTAAGAATGAAAGCACTTCCATTTTAAAAGTTTTTTTGTTATCTTGAACACCGCACTATTGAAACACCCTGTATATCAGTCCCTTTCTCTAGAATAGAACATTATTTATTCTTTCTATTTACTTTTAATTACCCGATACATTATAAAATGACGTCATTACGGAATCACAACAATACAGACTTAATGACATTTTTATAACTTACGGTTGACGTCACAATGACGTCACAATAACATTACTGAAATTTTGGGAATCGTTTCTCGTGAAATTACGGAATTACGGTGATTAATTTTCGAATCGCATTATTACTGGAGATGATGGCTGCGGTGTAACAGTAGGAACTACGTAATATGAACGCTAGTTCGAACTCAAATTTTGCTTTGACGCAACGGGGTGTACGTTAGCGCGAGTTGTCCCTCTACAGCTCTTGCGTTCGTCAGATTCTCTCTCTTTGTGTTGACACTGGGATTCTGTCCGGGTGGGTGCTCTAATGGCATAGTTCCGCTGACACCACACACCCTCGTGAGGGTCTATCAACCGATTAGAAAGGTTTGACGTCCGTGAGAGTCTCAAAAGGGACAGTCTCAATCTAATTTATATCCCGTTTGGGCTAATTAATGGCCACATAATGCCAAAAAAAAGCGTTCATATTAGAACTGTTCTAATTGTTGATGATTTGGTCGGTCGGTTCATATCGGAGGTTTGGGTATTGTGTTGAATGTTGGTCCATGTCTTGAGATAAATGCTAAGCTATTTAAGGAGATCTGTCTTATTGTTGATGGTTTGGTAGGTCGTTTCCGATAGAAGGTTTGGGTATTGTGCTGAACATTGGGCCAAGTCTTGAGATAAATGTTAAACTACTTAAGGAGATATTTGTCTTACTGTTGATCGTTTGGGTATTGCGTTGAATGTTGGTTCAAGCCTTGAGATAAGTGTTAAGCTACTTAAAGATATATTTGTCTTACTGTTGATCGTTTGGTAGGTCGGTTCCTATAAAAGGTTTGGGTATTGCGTGAAATGAAGGAACTACCTAATATGAACGCTAGTTCGAAATCAAATTTTGCTTCGATGCAACGAGGTGAACCTTAGTGCGAGTTGTCCCTCTACAGCTCTTGCGTTCGTCAGATTCTCTCTCTTTGTTTTGACACTCGGATTCTGTCCAGGTGGGTGCTCCAATGGCATAGTTCCGCTGACACCACACACCCTCGTGAGGGTCTATCAATCAATTAGAGAGGTTTGACGTCCGTGAGAGTCTCAAAAGGGACAGTCTCAATCTAATTTATATCCCGTTTGGGCTAATTAATGGCCCAAAAATGCCAAAAAAGCGTTCATATTAGAACTGTTCTTATTGTTGATGATTTGGTAGGTCGGTTCATATCGAAGGTTCGGGTACTGCGTTGAATGTTGGTGCACGTCTTGAGATAAATCTTAAGCTACTTAAGGAGATCTTTGTCTTATTGTTGATGGTTAGGGAAGTCGTTTCGTGTTGACTACTGGTCGGAATGGTATGTTTGCTCTAATCTACATAGAGGTGGTTTGGATTATTTTGATATTAATCGTTTTTTGTATATCTACTACCGTCTTGCAAACGATCAGATATTTTGGTCGCATACTGTGATTTGTCCGCGATGACATCTACGTTTATTTCATCTGCGTTCTTGCTGTTGATGCTTCGGTAGATGGATCTCTACAGAAGATTCGAGTTTACGACAAATCGTCATCATCCTATGCTTTTAACTTTATTGCAATAAAGTTAGCTAACGCTAAGTTTCATTTTCAATAACATAGTTCTCCAAACAAATCGATAGATTCTACTAGATTTTTTTTTTACAATTTAACAATAGCATCTACCTGATATGAACGCTAGTTCGAACTCAAATTTTGTTTCAATGCAACGAGGTATACTTTAGTGCGAGTTGTACCTCTACACCTCTTATATTCGTTAGAATCTCTCTTTTTGTGTTGACACTCGGATTCTGTCCGGGTGGGTGCTCTAATAGCATAGTTCCGCTGACGCCACATACCCTCGTGAGAGTCTATCAACCGATTAGAGAGGTTTGACGTCTACTGTTCCGATTGTTGATGGTTTAGTAGGTGATATTTTGTAGATGTTACAAATTGTTAGGATTGTATGAATGATGTGCATTTAAATAAACATTTTTTTCAAAATTTTCGTAGCATTTTTTCGTAAAGATAATACGAACTATATATAAAAAAACAGCTTACGGTTAAAAATACTAATTCTAATATTGCCTCATTTCTATCAAGTGCAAGCTTAAATTTCGCAATAAATTTTTCGACTTCCCACACACGATCAGAAAGTAGCAGTCGTAACGAACGTAACCGACCAAAGTCCGAGTAAAACTTATCGGCCTTAAATGGAAGGTAGAAAATTTTTATACATTTACTACCGGAGAAGAAGAAGAAGTTTTACTGTCGCATGTAATGCGAAACGGATGCATTATTAACGTCGTATCAGAAAACCCCTCCTCCGTAACCGTTTCGGGTAAACTTTATTTCCAAGGAAGAGGCCCTGCCTGGACGAGATGACGCAAACGTAAAAATAAAATTCCGAAACGAAATTTCCTTGTTTGGAAACTTCACCCCATCCTATTCGTTACATCCCGTGTTGAAAATTCTTACCCTGTAACATACTGCGCTTCTTTCACATCTTTTCTTAGATATTTTTATTCTATTCTTGTATTATGTTGGAGAGTTTCACCGAATTGATTTAGGCATAGGGAATGGAGTCCGGATGATGTATTTGTAGCAAAATCCTTGAAAGTAAGTTTAATATTTAAACTACCTAATCTTCCCTGGTTCCATCCAATTACTACCATTAAACCAAAACTCTGTCATCCTCAAAAGATATATCTCAACAAATTTAAAGAGAAATTTATCCACGATAACAGATACGCGTCGTTAAAGTGAGGCATACCACGACGTGAGCGCAAAGCAGGAAATTCTTTCCACCCGCTAAGAGATAATGGTCCGACGGATAGGAGGACTACGATGCTCCATCACGCTAAACAATGAATCGTTTCAACTTCATAAGACAACTAATTGGTGCTCCTCATTTCCAATAGCTCCCTCTCTCTCTCTATCTATCTCCTCTCGTTTAATCAAAGAGTTTTATACGCTATGTAGTCCGTTGGAAACAAGAGCACAAAAAAGAAACTATATCATCCTAACCAACCTACATCCATCTCTTCGGTATCTTTCTCCTGAGTAATTCGGGGTGGCTTTCCGCTACGTTGTCAAAGCTCGCATTCAGCAAGTTAGTAGCGATTTTAATAACTTTGGAAATGGGGGGAAGCGTAGGGATAACATAGGAAAACCGCTCATCAGATAAGTAGTTTAAGCGAAAGGAGGATTCACGAAAATGGCTATCAAGTTTATATGTTTAGTGAGGTTGGTCGTACATCAAGTTTTATTCTAAATAATGTTAAATGCGTTGCAATTTATTATTATCAAATAGATCTACCTGATATGAACGCTAGTTCAAACTCAAATTTTGTTTCGATGCAACGAGATATGCTTTAGTGCGAGTTGTACCTCTACACCTCTTGTATTCGTCAGATTCTCTCTTTTTGTGTTGACACTCGGATTCTGTCCGGGTGGGTGCTCTAATGGCATAGTTCCGCTGACGCCTTAGAGAAGTTTGACGTCTAGGAGAGTTTCAAGAGCACAATAGTTCAAAGATGTTGCATTTCCAATTAATTATTTTATAAAGATGGTGTTAGAATATGATGTTCGACTGCTTGCGAATAGATGGTGCGTCAAAGATAAACGTCAATATTGACGGATAAATAAATTATATAAAAAATTCTAAACAAGGATTAGAACCGGAGCAATCGGTTTCGACCTCGCAGATCACGTCAGCGCAACTCCGATTTTGTTGTTGTTGATGTGACTAAATGTATTGTACTGATTATAATTGCCAAAGTGAGGCTGAAGCAAATCTTATACTCCCTACATTGCTACAAATGATGGAAGGTATTGATAGGCAATTTATTAGAATAGTTCGAAAATACTTCTGTGATCTATCCATTGATGGACGCCTTCTCACACGCACACGCACAGTCTTGCTTGTAATGGCTGTAAATTTATCAAGTCACAGGCATTAAATTCAAAGATTTTCAAGTCTCTTGTCAGCTTACTATACCACACAGTGGTTTTTACGTGGAAAAGTCACCCGGATATTGTTTGGGCTTGAGTTTGAGTGCTGGCGATTTTTCAAGTTAACCCTCTCCGTCTGTTGACATCGATTGACATCGTTCACTGTGTGGGATATGGATTTCAGTGCGTAAGAGAAACTGGCAAATTTTCGAACTAGATAATTCACATGCTCCTTCCAGCTGAAGTCACTGTCCAATCGCATACCAAGAAAGACGCTCTGCTTGAAGGAGGTGAGTGTATAATCTTCATAGTCTATGTCACAAGTGGTGTTTTGATTAGAGAACAAGATAGACTTTATTTCCTCAATGTTTAATTTAAGATTATTTTGCTCAAACCGGGTTGTACTATGTTGTCATCAGCATACAAAGTCATAGGGCGCGGACTTATGTTTGGCAGGTCATTTATGTAAATGAGGAATAATGCGGGACCTAAAATTGAGCCCTGTGGCACTCCCTGCTTTAAGGTACCCCAATCTGGACTGCAATTCATCACCATTCTCACATCTAACTGTTACACATTGTTTTTGACTGTCTAAATACGAATTCAATAAATCGTGTGACGTTCCTCTTCGTGGGATGTTGGAAACCGTTGGAGATACAACGTCGGTTAAATGGAAGAAAAGTTGCGTATTCATGTGTCCATGAATAATCCGATATCAGATTTTGAAATTTTTGTTTCATTAGGCAGATACAGGGTGAAAAAGAAAAAAATGCATTTTTGAAAATCTTCCATATTTTGTTTCCTAAAAGAGATAAATTTACAAATGTTGCAGGCTAGGGATAACAAGTCATGAGGATTTTAAAAATGATTTCAAAAAAAAATCGAGGTCTACTAGATATTGCGTGACAACAATCAACTTTTGTTTTTCTTATGGCAGCCATATTGGATTTAGACATTTTTAATATCTTCAAAAAAAATGCTATTCAATGATGTATAACATGTTTATGTTCAAGTCAACGGTCGATGGCCGCAGTGGTTAGGCGGCTGACTATTGTTGTGAGAGGACGATAGGTGCCGGGGTTCAATTCTCTGGAAGGACGGTGACATTTTTTCAGAGAGTTTAATCCCGGATCGACTTGCCATTCGCTGTTGGGCGCAAAGTGATTAACAGCGCGGCATCATAAAAGGCGATATGATGCTGTCACAAAGCCATTTAAACACAACTTAGACACACTAAACTACACCGCAAGAGTTGCAGTGATAGCCAGACAAGTAATACAGCTTACGGAGTCACTGCGACTAAGCACCCACCACACATTAAAAAAAAAAAAAAAAGATAGTAAAAACATGAAAAATAGAGAAAGTAAGATTTTAACATAGTAGGCCGTGATAATAAATGTGACATTTGTATTAAACAACTCTAAAAGCTAATCAAGTTTAGTCTGAAATGTCAGTAATGTTGTGAGGCAGTACTAACACGATTTAGATTGTGTATACGAATGAACGGTGGCTTATTTGAACAGTTGCTACATTAATGATTCAGCTACCTAATCACGTTTATTTAATGAACACTAACAAACAAAATGTTAAAGATATTTTGACAGTACCTACTTGTTTTTTTTATCAGTATACACTTAAGATATCCACAGTTCCATGGCCCTACTATGTTAAAAATCTTACTTTCTCTATTTTCATGTTTTTACTATCTTGAACATAAACACGTTCTACATCATTGAATAGCATCTTTTTTGAAGATATTTAAAATGTCAAAATCCAAAATAGCTGCCATAAGAAAACAAAAGTTGATTATTGTCACGCAAAATCTAGTAGCCCTAGGGGTCCATTAACTCCCCACCTTCCCCTCTCCCCCCAGTTGAGATATTTATCTCAAAAGCTAACCTGATTGTTAGCCCCAGCACCACCTCAACTTCCCCCCAATAATCGCACTTCTTTGGGGACGGAGGGAGCAAGTGAATGCTGGACCCCAATTTTTGTCGCGTGCGACCTCCAAAACCTAGCACCAGATAGGATATACCTAGGCATCATCAATTTTAGACCTAGCACCAAAATACTTTCCCAGAAAAAAAAAAAGTTAAACTATAAAAGTAACCATTAACTTGCCTCCCTCGTCACCCTCTCCCCTCCCCAACTGAGATATTTAGCCAAAAAAGCTAGCACCAGATTTCTTAGAGCAACTTCCCAATAATCGCACTTCTTTTCGGGGGTGGAAGGGGCAAGTGAATGCTGGCCCCAACCGCCAAAACTTAGCACCAGATAGGATTATATTTTTTTTAAGAAAATTAGATTATACGTCCATTTTGAAGTACGAGTAACTGAATTTTACTAATTTTTCACCTCTTGGACAGGTCCTTGAACAGAATGGTTACAGCTTGCAGCAATTACTTCTTTGTTTTTT